>JBAMBK010001053.1:0-100422 GCA_037043435.1 Drosophila suboccidentalis
TTTCTGTTTTCTCAGCTAGGTATACTTTCTTTTATGTCATAAAAAACTAATTTTTTGCCAAAAATATTAGATTTGAAACCCATGTGCATTGTGAATGGACAAGTGTTTAATTGACACTCACCCCACGGCAATGCCCCAGTGCTTGGAGGCCGTGTCCGCAGCGTGCTCGAAGAGTGTGAGTCCCACCAAGGAGACTGTGGGCACAATCGTCAGGGGCGTAACATATTTTAAGATCTTGCCAACGAGTCCAGTGTAGCCCAAGACGACCTGCACCATGGCTGAGACTGCAATTGCTCCAGACAGCTCCCGCATCCGAATCTGCCACAACTCTTCGCGTTCCGTCTCGTTCATGGCATCAAGATCAGCTTGAGCAGGACATTTCCACTGAGGCAACGCTAGAATGGCCAGTGTGGGCACCAGAAAGGATATTGTGCCTCCCTGAACAATGGGCAATCGAACGCCCCACGTGGCTTGAAAGTATGTCACAATGCCGGTAATAAAGATCATTGTCGATATGATAATACCACGATTTGGATCCTCATCGGACATGCACAGGGCAGGCGTCAAGATAAATGGTATCGAGACAATCGCTCCAATCATTGTCAGATAATGTTGAAACGCGAGAAATATGCTCAGATACCACACTGCAATAATTAGGACATTAGAGTATTGATTCAACCGATATGAGGTATTGATAGTTCACTTACCAGGATTCTCGTTGATGGCATAGAGCAACTGCGGCTTGGATCTCTCCATTTTGGGCGGTGGCTCAGCGCCCAAGGGCGTTTGTCTGCTGTTCAGCTCATTTAGCTTCTCTGGATCAGTCTAAGTCGCAAGATTATACACATTTAATAAGCTGCTAATTTATTCTACTATTGGAAGTCGAGTGAGCTCGACTATGATCTACTCTGTACTCATTCATATAATAACCTTTTTTTTTAATTTAATATTTAAAAATAAGCTTGATTTGCATGCAGTCTAGCCAAGTATGCGGAAGATCTTATGAACCGACAGACAGACGGACGAGCACTACCATATCAACCCGACTGCGGAAACTCACTTGTACCCGTCACATACATTACCACAATATTATTATTTTCTATTGGGTATTCAAACGTTCACACAATAGAAATTTGTGTTTACTTATGCTAATTAAAAAATGTGTTCATGTTAAAATTACACGTTCCATAGGGCTGCAATTGTTTATTTTTTTACAGCTACATATAATATTTAATACTTGCATTAATTAGCATTAATCTATGGACAAACTGTTACAGAGATCTCCGATTTTTTTATTGAAACTTCCCACAAACTCGTTAGCACTCGTGTCGGCATTCTGATTAATTGAGCGTGAGTATCAGACTAGCAGCAATTTATGTAATGCAGGAATTGGAATCACAGCTTGATAGATTGCATTATTAATAAAGTAATAAATTATAGACCTAAATACTGTACTGAGTGGAGATAATAAATCAGTCGCATAAATTGTTTGTTGAAATATGTGACAAATAGTAATTATTACTGGCACAGTAAAGCACCCCAGAGGCAATCTCTTGATTGCCCTGGCTTATTAATTGATCTTCTCTTCTCAGAAAATTACTTGGGAAACTTGTCATAAAAAGAGTTAAGTTACTTGGGGAAAACAAGAATATTGAACAAAATCAATCAGCTGATTTGAAACAAAATAGAGAATCTCAATTGAGTGCAATTGGCAAGATGATTATCTTTGAAAATTCATCACTTATATAAACCACTTAAAGGAACTGCATATGTATGTGTATCACTTATACATGGTTAAAATACTATAATCACTTACAGTTTGGCCATCGCCAATAGCAACATTATTTAACTCCATAATTATAAACGAATTTGTTGGTTTATGCTTGGCATAAAACAATTAAAGCACAATGTTATCCTCACAGTTTCAGTTTCAATTTCACAATCGCCGTGAACTGCTGTTGTCGACTGCTCGGAAGAGACTGATCAAAGAGAAAAGAAACCAGACAAAGTAAAGAAAGATTTTGCTGAAAGCCTGTCGAATTGGGCTCAATTAAATACTTATATACAGTTAGAGTGCGAGCGCACTTCGGAGAGCAATATGTAGACAGAATCGAAGCAAAGAGAACACAGAATGAGATTGAGAGAGTGATGGATTTTGTGATGAATTACACCCATGATTACATATACTACATTTACTCAGAATGGGGTAGGAACAATTGAAAGTAAGAGCTTTTAGCCTCTGCGTATATTACTTTTATAAGACTTCGTAATCAAAATAGCCAAAGATAAAAATGCTTCAAGGTAGTCGGGTGCTGCGCTGTAAAACTGTCGAAAGATCGCCATATAGATACCACTTGATAAACAATAACAACTATATCTTTCGCTTTATTGGTAATCAAGGGCGTAGGCAGGGGGAAAAGGGGCAGTAATGGCCCTCCTTTGCGTTCATAACTAAGATTGCATAGTGTGAGTTTGCGAAAAATCTGCGATATGAATACGAAGCTATATTGCCCAAGGTTATGTCGCACAAAGCTGTCGGATGCCGATCAAAAAAAGAAATGCATTAAAAAAACTCAAACACATATAAGTATATGGGTAATTCTTATAGGTTTTGATTAGCACTATAATTGGTGCTAAGGTTGATTTTGGGAAATTGTTCGCTTTCAAGATAATTTAAAAAAAAAACCAAGTCATTCGCACGCGACTCAAATAGGATTCGTTTTTTCGACAACCAGTTCTAACACTGATTTCTGCAAAAAGTGAACGAATGTTTGAGTTTTTTCTGCCTCTCTTTTTCTATAAATTATAAATCGAAGATGTGAGTTTTTGATCAATTTTTCGTTTTTGGAATCGGTTGAAATTTCTGTGGAAATACCCATATGCACATTATGAATGTACAAAATTAAGTCAAAGCTAATAAAGTCAAGATCCCCGTAATACGCTAATATAAGCTAAGCCCAAAGAACGCAATTATTTAAATTTTGAATGCACCTTAAAATTAAACATCAAAAATCATTTTAAAAATTGCGAAAATTTTAGCTTTGACTTTCTTATTTTTGACCTATGGGAGGAACCACTGTGCTGTGTAAGGAACGTGTAACAAAGACCTCTTTACGAGGTAAAAGTCTAGTGACGAAAACATTTTCATGCCCCAAAATTTCTGATATCCAATTTTCTGACGAATAATATTAAGTTTTACACATAAATTATTTTAAACAAAATTTTGGCACCCAGGCACATTGCGCTAAAATGTTTCAATTCTAATACTAAATAAAACTCACTGTTTTGCGCAGTGCCGAATGCAAAAATTTTAGCGGTTTTTAGCGAATTCCCGCTAAACTAGCGATTTTTCGAAAAAGTCGTAGAACAAACGATTTTATATTTTTGATTATAAAATGATTTATCTTCCGCAAAAAGAATTCACCACTTGCAAGCAGTTTATTTCCGCATTACGCTGCAAGCAGTGTATATACTGCATATGTACATGCAGTAGTGTAAAGGTAAAAGGTATATTCAGTTAATAGGTAATATCTTGTCCAAACGAATTTTGACAGATACGTGTTATATGTCAAAAAACGCGGAATCAAATTGCCTATAACATTAAACATATTTTAAAGTGATCTCATGTGTAGATTTTTCTTAAATCGCCAAAATGTGTAAAAAAAATACCTTGTTTCACCTGTAGCCGTTTACCTTTTTACTTAAAAGAAAAACTTTGAAGGTATGCCTAAGAGCCCTTCAAAATACCTTTGCAACGATATATAGCGCATCTGTAGCGTCTATCGTTAAATTTTAGCGGTTTTTAGCGATTTCCCGCTAAACTAGCGAATTTTCGAAAAAGTCGTAGAACAAACGTTTCTATATTTTTGAGCGGGAACAAGTCCTCATTCAAACATTTCAGCTAAATCAACGATTTGATCCAAACAAACAGACAAACAGACAGACTGACTTTTCATCTCATTTTCGGAAGGCCCCTAAAAATTTCAAAATTAATTATCTTTCGAACCAGCGGTCGGATTTTGATGATCGAGGTGTCATTCGACGCGTAATTTTGATTAGAATAGTTAAAAATTAAAAAAAAATTCAGAAAGGCTCCAACGGCCCCATTAGCTCCAATCATTTAAATTTTGCCCCTCCCACTTACACCTGTTTATCTCACGAACCAGGTGAGTTTTTAAAAGTCTTAGTATGTACGTTTGTAAGTTAAGTTGATACCTTTCGATCGGTATATAACTCGACCTGATCGGACAGTCATAGCAAATCTTCCTGTGTATATATGCTATTCGCCTTCGCACCCTTCGTGCTGCTTTCGTCACTAGCGCGGACTGCCGTCCGCAGTGATAGATAGCAAATGGAAACCAAACACTGCCAACCGTCAAAAAGTGTAGCATAATTTTAGGCATCATTATTATTATAATTTCGAAGCTGTATTGAAAAAACTGCATTTTGGAGAAACAAAATTTATTTTGCATTGCGTATTTAATTGTAAAAGTAACTCTGCACATTTGTAAATATTTAACTAAATCTCTAAATACATAGTTTAATACACATTAATTTAGTTTTGGTGGTGTTGTTGTTAAAGTTCTGATATTTTATGCTATACACAAATTGGTTAATTTCATTATACCGGTTGTTATGTTAATCAGAGCTAAGAATTAAACATAATTTTCTTAATTATTACTTGCAGTACACGATCCGAAATGGAGCTTGGAGCGTCGAGAATCGTCTGGCCATTTGGTTTGGCGCAAAGAGTCCCCATCATCAAAGGTTCGATTTCGATTTGACGTTGAAGTTTTGGAGTTTGAGAAACATCCAAACGAGGAGCTGGATCATACGGACGATCATTTCTCGATCACAAATCTGTCAACAACAGTCGCCCTCTGTGCCACATGTGTCGCGGTAGTTGCGGCATCCGTATTCCTGCCCTGGTACCTCATGGAAAAGGCCGGATCGCTGTAGAAGCCATGTAGACTGTGCTTAGTGTATCACTTGAAGGTATTAAGTAGGATTATGTATATAGGCAGACATACTATAGACTTAAGTACTAATAAAATGTGTAAATTTTAATGTAAATACGAGTAGTGCATATACATATGTATTTTGTGATAGACCTATGTAAGTCTAAGGCTTTTAATTCAGATAAAAACAGACTGTTTGCAAGCAATTGATTCAATCGATGATCACAAAGATATTTAAAATGAATAAACAGACAACTTGCCCTTTTTCTTAGATTTGATGTTGTGTTTTAATTTTTGTTTTTGCAGCATTTATTCAATTTATTGAAATCTGAAAGGAATTAGAGAATAGTTCTTATACTAAGTTCTAAAAGAAGAGCTGAAAACGACGAATTCGAATAATGAAATCGAATTTCGATCAAGGAAAGACCATAAACTGCAAAAATATTTGAGATGAAATTTCTTAGCTTTAATACCAAACATTTTGATTGTAAGATTATATACATATTTTTGGATTATTCTCTTAAAGTTGTTTTATTTTAAAAATTAAATATTATTCTTGAATTTTGCAACCAGTTTTTTTTTTTTTAGAGAGTGAACACTTTTCAAATAGAATCGTAGCTCTCGATCCACATTTAATACTTATGTACATAGATTTATCATAAGTTTTGATTTATAGTCGATATAGCTATAAGGATACAGTTCTTTCCGATAGTTGAATAGAATCTATTTGAAATATTTGACAAATATATATGAAAAGTGAACAGAAGCCGGTGCAATAAATATTTATTAGCATTACGATGGTAAAGTCGAGATTACTACTTGGAACTACACAATGCAGTGTTATTAAATGATTAGATACTCTAAGCCATTTCAGTAATGCTAAGACGCACCCTCAGATTGATTCCCATCCCTTCTAGACACACCGGGCATTTTGCTACGCCCTCAACCCCCGCAGTGTCAGTGGAAATCTCTTAACTAGAGCACAGCATCCCTGACTTTGCTTATTGGTGGATGATTCATTTCGGGCTCTTTATTAAATTCCCTCCATTTTATGGACATGCTAAAAGGTACATGGGCTTCTAATTAAATTTTGTGCAGTAAACTCATTGGACATTGTTGGCTAAAATGGCGGAACGGCACGTAGTAAATGATGTTAGCATCCAACCCCCAATATCACAAGTAAACATCCCCAGGATGAAGTTACGCCATCACCTTTAAGACTCGCCATGACTTTAAGCCACGAAATTATTTTAAGATAAAGAAAACTAGAAAGTTAACCAGACAAACTATGAGTTTAAATTGATAAAATTATTTTACCAGAAGTAGATGGTTATTGATAATAAAGCTAACAAATACTATCAGCTACTTCACGATCAATTAATTAATAAGATCTATATTCCTAGAGGGTATTAAACCAACGGAGTCATGTCCTCTCGACTTGAGCGGACTTACACTAGAAAATGGATGTATTTAGTAATGCGATAAGTATATAAACTATTTTTACAGCTCAATAAAACAATAATAACATGACTAACAGGCCGTTTGGTTTATATTATTTATAGGTAGTATCATTAGGCTATCTTGATTTGAGTCTACGTCAAACTTCCAATTGATTTTGATAATCTGAAATGTCGCTTCACAAGCCAAGAGAGTTGTGATAAGCACGAGGCTCCTAACATTTTGACGAGTTGGTAACGCGGGTGGAGATCGGTTCGCTCTCCGTTCTCCGCACAATCCGAGAGAGAAATATGTGAACAACGTGTGAGAGCGATAACAGCTTCAAGTGAGATAAGATGCCTTTTGTTGGCTTGCTTTTGTACAACTCATACGAGTATTTGCAGTTTTGTTGATACCCTTCAGTTATAGAGAATGGGGTATACAGCGCAAATATCAATAGCAGGCAGAATACAAAAAGAAAATTATTGCAGATCAAAAAGTTAACATATTTCAATGGTTTTTTTAGTGTCTGATAATTTGATAGATATATTTCAGGGACTGCAAAAATGATTATTTGTGTTTTTTGTAATCAAAAAATCATTCACTTCCAATAACTTTGAGACACCGACAAACATACCAATATTCATCTTTATGGCATTTTTACCATTATTAAAAATTTTTCAAGTCTTATAGATTTGCTCACAAAATAATGATTAATTTTAAGTTATACTTTACTTCTCAACCAATAATCATTATTTTTAAGCAAAAAAAAAAACTTATGGAATAATCATTATTTTATGAGTTTTATTTTTTGCTCAAAATAAAACTGGTATATTTATCTAAATCTAAATGCTGATGAATGTCCACAAATGCTAATGGTTACTACAGGGAGCCTTCTAGTCGGGCAATCAAGTCAACTTAACACTTGTTTCATTCTTTATTTGTGTACGATCGCTGTGCTCCCCATAAGCAGAACCAGTACAAGTTGATGCGAATCAGTTTGTTGTTTGCGCCAGCCGAGAGCGCACGAAGGCATCGCCTCCAATCCACATTTCACATTCCACATTCCACACTCCACACTCGATCCAAAAGCAGAACAAGAAGAGAATAAAAGGTGACGCAGACGGAGACGTAAACGTAAACGTAGACGGAGTGAAGTGCATTGAGTGCGAATGAGAGGCGATCTCAATTGAATATTTAGTGTTGGTTGCCCTAAGCCAGATCTAGTCAACAATCTGATCGCCGCTGAAACTGACGCGGCACAATCAATCTCCGATCCGTTGAGCCGGTCTCATTGGTGCATACTCGTAGAATAAAACAGAAAACTAAAAACAAACGTAAAATAAAGCAAATAAAACACAAAACAAAACAAAATAAAATAATAAAAACACAAACAAAGGCGATTGTTGACATACTTGAAACATAGTGAGCATAGAACCAGTTTTGAAATTGTCTAAATGTGAGTCCCCGTACACAGAAGGTCGTTTCATGCTGCGATGTAAACACGTAATTAGAAATATTATCGACATTTATCTTTATTATTAGAAGTGCCTGCATCATGACTAAAATGCCAGAGACAACGTTCGCCGACCTGAGCTTGGCTGATAAGGTAAAAAATACTCTTTACTGTAAGAGATCAATGGGTAGCTAAATAAATTCAAACTCAATTTGAATTTGGAAAAAAGCGACAATAAGTTACTAAAATTTATATCGTACTTAAACAAAAGTCGGACTGTTTTGTATAAATCATGCATATAATTTAAAAGTTTTTCCTTTATTTTAAATATTTACAATATTAGTCGAAAAAAGCAAGTCATAATTTCGGAATTAACAGCAGTCGATTGTGAGCTACCCTGTACCCAACTTTAAGTTTCCATAACTGTTATCCGGACTCATACACATTCTTGAACATATGTACATACATATATCACTATTATTCAATCAATTTAATTGTAAAAATTTAATATTAAAAATTTCTCACCTCTGCACTATGATATAGACTACTTACGAAGCTAACCTTTGTGTTTATTATCCGATCGCCATAAAATATTTATGATAGAAATAGAGTTATGACAATTGTAAGAAAAGTAAAGTTCAAGGTTAAGCATTAAATTTTTCTTATTACTTTGTTATCATTAATTTCAAAGTTCTGCTAGTTATTGAGATCTTCATATTTATATAGACAGAAATGCAGAAACAGAGACAGTAGATAGCTTCACTCTGCTCCTGAAACTGATCTAGAATATATCTAGACCTAACAGCAAAATAAACGTAAAGCAATTTTATTTTTAAAATACAAAAATTTCTTTGTGATTTGAAAATTAAAATAATTTTTTTTTGATATTTAAACATATTTAACGAATTCTCACAACAAATTGAACGACATGATCGAAGATGCTTCTCCTGCCAGCTAAATACGTTACCATTAAGTTTTAATATCCATTTCATCTGAGCAGAGTATAGTCACAAGTCTTCTTAGAGAGTTGTCAATACAAATATTCAGCACGTGATGTCTTGGCTTCCAGCAAAAACTCAAACAAAAGAAAACAAAACAAAGCGACCTGCGAGTCAATTTAAAGCAGCGGCTCTGCCAATTTGCATACTACCGACTATACTGTTCATATATGTGTATGTAAACATATTCCATATAAATGAATGTATATCAATGTTTATTTAAATGTACACAGTCGTTAGCAGATTTGCCCATGCGATTCAAATGGATAAAATACACATTTGTGGAATTCATTAATTTGTCCGATCACTTAGGTACGAGAATGGGCATGTGATTCTCACAGATCGCTGTTTTTGCCGTTGCCTGGCGTTAATTGGTTTGGCGAATTATCGCCGGTCTTCTAAACGATGTCAATTACCAGCTCCTGGTCTCGTTCTGGATCAAACCGGTGCAATATTTGAATAATGGAAATCATAAATAGTTTGCTAAACATCAATATAGATTAACAAGTGTTCTTTTTTTTTTAGACATCCGTGAAGAAACCCAATATCGAGGGTCGTCGATTCTCTGACGTTTCGACGTGTTCCTTTAGCTCAGGTAGATCTTGATCAAAATAAAATGTAATAGGTAAAAAGTTTAATCGCTTTTCTTTAATTGCAGCATGTTTTACAGAGAGTTCCGAGGAGGATGAGGTTTCACCCAAGGATGTCGTGCAACGAAACTCCAGTGGCACCTCCGACTTCTGCGTCAAGAATATTGGCAAAGCCGCCTTTGGACGTCGTGAGATCGAAATCGCCGAGCAGGAGATGCCGGGCATCATGACCCTGCGGAAGCGTGCTTCCGAGGATAAGCCACTCAAGAATGCCAACATTGTGGGCTGCACCCACATCAACGCCCAGACGGCGGTGCTCGTTGAAACCCTGATTAAGCTGGGTGCATCTGTCCGCTGGGCGGCATGCAACATCTACTCGACGCAGAATGCGGTGGCGGCGGCTCTGGCTGAAGCTGGGGTACCGATCTTTGCCTGGCGCGGCGAGACCGAGGAGGATTTCTGGTGGTGCTTGGACAAGTGCATACACTTGGAGGGCTGGCAGCCGAACATGATACTGGACGATGGCGGAGATGCCACGCATCTGATACTTAAAAAGTATCCGGACTACTTCAAGTCGATCAAGGGCATTGTCGAGGAGAGTCTGACAGGTGTTCACAGGTTGTACCAGGTGAGTCACTACTATACAATCAAATATCCATAAAAGCCAATCCCTGCGTCCACTTCACTTTCAGATGTCCAAGGCGGGCAAGCTCACAGTGCCTGCCATGAATGTCAACGACTCAGTGACGAAAAACAAGTTTGATACTTACTACACATGTCGCGACTCCATATTGGACAGGTACGTGGATCTCTCGGTTCCCTTTAATAATTATAATACAGTCGAACTTTCCTAACTCGAATCACCATTATCCAAAGAAAAGGTTCGAGTTATGGACTTATAGAGTCCTTTTTCTTAAGTTTATTAATTTTACTGCCACTCATTTAGCTCGAGTTAGAGAGAAATTCGATTTATAGAAGATCGAGTAATGGAAGTTCAACTGTACTTGGCTTGGCACAGAAACTGCCACAGATTATGATACCGCAATGTGCACCAATGCGTACCCAAACAAATATTTAAAATACAAAAAGTACAAAAAAAAAAAAGAACTTAAAAAATTAAGAAAAATTCCAGAAATGTTAAAAATAAGAGTTAGCAAAAAAGTTAACATTTCCCGTACAGTATTAATAGGTTTCATTTTGCCTTTTATCAGAAAAATCAAAGATACTTTTCTCATATTAACTACCCATATTTTCTTAATTTTATAAGCTCTGATTTGAATTTCCCAGTATCACTGCGGACGGCAGTCCGCGCTAGTGACGAAAGCAGCACGAAGGGTGCGAAGTATACAGTCGAACTTCCATACCTCGAACTTCTTTAACTGAAATCTTCTATCTCGAATAAATAGCGTCAACCAATCTTAAAATATTAGAAATCCATGAGTCAAAGTTTTTCGAACTTCTCTTTCGAGCTTTTTCTTTGGATAATGGCTATTCGAATTATAGAACTTCGACTGTATTTGCTTCCTTGAATTGATTTCTATAAATTATTGATTCTGTTTTTCTAAATTAAAAAAAAACACTGTTTAAAACTTGCATTTCTAGTTATCTGTTCTACCTTAAATTAGAGTACCCTAACTAACTCCCTCATTCTCTTACTCTCCTACTAATCCTTGCAGCCTAAAGCGTACAACGGACATCATGTTTGGAGGCAAGCAGGTCGTCGTCTGTGGCTACGGCGATGTTGGCAAGGGCTGTGCCCAAGCTCTGCGGGGACAGGGCTGCATTGTGTACATAACTGAGGTGGATCCCATCTGTGCACTTCAAGCGGCCATGGATGGGTATCGGGTGGTGCGATTGGCGGAGGTTGTGCGAAACGTGGATGTGGTGGTTACTGCCACTGGCAATAAGAATGTTGTCACACGTGATCACATGAACCGCATGAAGAACGGATGCATCGTGTGCAACATGGGGCATTCCTGCTCGGAGATCGATGTGAGCAGCTTGCACACTCCGGAGCTGACCTGGGAGAGAGTGCGCTCGCAGGTGGATCACATCATTTGGCCCGATGGCAAGATGATCATTCTCCTTGCCGAGGGACGTTTGGTGAATCTCTCCTGCTCTACCATCTCATCCTTTGTTGTCTCCGTGGCATCGTCCACTCAGGCACTGGCCCTCATTGAGCTTTACTCGGCGCCTGGACGCTACAAGTCCGACGTCTACTTGCTGCCAAAGAAGATGGGTAAGTCCACTACGCTTACATATCTTATGTACTGTATCTCGTTTTAACGTAAATACTCTACAGATGAATACGTGGCTAGTCTGCATTTGTCAACTTTTGATGCCCATCTTACCGAATTAACAGATGCCCAGGCCAAATTCCTGGGCTTAAGCAAGGCTGGGCCTTTCAAAGCAAACTATTACAGGTAAGTTAAAGTACTTAAATATTGCTGGAAACCTTTTAAACATTTAATTATTCTTTTATTTAAATTATAATCTCAATATTTTAATTTTCTTTTCAGATATTAAACAGTATTGGAACTCGTCAATTGTTACTATCAATATGGTATAAAGTTCAAATAAATATGTTTATTACATGCAACCCCATTTTGTTTTGCCCAATAATCCATTTCTTTACTTTCATAATTTAATGTATATCTAAGATAGTGTTTATTTCAATAAATAAATGTGGTCAATTTTTATTTATTCGTACAAAGTATGACGTCACAATCTACATACCAAAAATTCAATAGATGGCGTATTTATGTTTCACAAAAGAGCCAAATGGTGGAACCATAGACTTAATAAATCAAGTCGGAAAGGGTATAATCGCGCTCACGACTATACCCGTTACTTATTTAAAAAAATTAAAATTTTTTATTTTTTGCATGCTTTTAGAATTTAAAATTTTTGTAAAAGTTTTTTTTTCAACTTTTTTCCTTGGTCTCAAACAAAAAATGTATTGAAGCTTAAAAATTCTTTAAGCAATTCTAAAAGTGACTGCAAGAAAAAATTTTCAAAAATCTCTTCGCTAGTATTTTTAATGATTTTTTTAAAATTGCTAAAATGCTAAGTTTTTTATTTGAACTGTGCGCTCTGTCTGCAATGATAACATACTAAAATTAATAAGTTTTATGACAGTCAGCTACTGACAGACTGCGTTTAGCAATTTGGTTTGCGTCCGGACTCCGTAAAGGCATTTCTGTATGCTGAATGACCAACAGGTGGCGCTTTTATTAATTCATAGTAATGTGTTTTTTGCAATTGTAAAATTTATGTAATAAGATTAAATTATTCAAAAATTTCAATTATACACTAATAAAACAGTGAAAGCCACATTTCGTGAAGTTCTTCACCCTAAGTTCTTCTTCTAATACAAAAAATTATATTTAAATTAATGGAATATTCAGTTAAAAGTAATTGCAATTAGGTAAAGCTTTAAATAAATAAGAAAAATTTAAAGAATTACTTTTGATGATGAGATGCTATAAGTCGATAAGAACAACAGGGTAGAAGGACCCCGAAAAATTACAAAACGTTTACAAAAATGAATAGAAAATCTTGACAAATGTCTAAATTCAAACTTCCTCATACGTATAGTTGTCATGTACACAAACATTATTCATTCATTAAAAAGACATAGTTATGTATTATTAAATAAAAACATGGCAAATGTCGCCTACCGTTCAGCAGATTCAATGTAAACCTCTGGCGGTTAATTTAATTGGTTGCAGTAAGCTGAAATTTTTGTCAATACATTTTTTCGGCATTGCGCAAAGTTGATGAACTGGCACCAAATGATATTAGGTGGCATTCACACTATGTGAATCACACGATCGATTGCTCGATAGCCATTGTGGAATTGAAATGTTAGTGGCGATGCCAATTATTTTTTAACAATTAAATAGATATTTTAAGATTTTCAATTAATAAAACAGGTGTAAATCAAATACATATATCGTTAATACCAAAACCAACATCTTGTGAATTTTCTTCCAGAAACTAATTTAGGTTACTTAATTTACCAATCAATCAATTAATCATTAGAAAAGTTAAAATATGTTATTTTATGCATGCATTAATTCTCAATAAAATCGTTAGAAAATTTATGTTACGTCACGTCATGTTCTGTAACGTGTCATAAGGCTAATGAGAAAAAACCAGTAAAAAATACTTATTTTCTTAAAATCCTATTCAAAAGTAGGGGGCTCCCTTCGCTCGCGGTGCTACAGTTGAACTCACTCGACTGTTGGAGACACTACTTAAAATAAAATAATATAAATGTAATCATGTATTTAATGTACTTTTCGCCTAAATATATTCATGATATATTTACATTAAACAAATTATAAAGATTTATGTAAACACAGCATCAAATGTAACATTAATATAAACAATAATAGCAAATCATTAATAAATCTTAAATAAAATAAAGACGTTTTATAATTTTCTGCTTAGTTCCCGATTTTATTGTTTCTGGACTGTAAGTTAATCGTAATTGTTTAATTGTGATTGTTGCTGTTGAGGTAAGGCAATAATGATCCAATTTAGTTGTTTAATAAGCAAACATGGGAGATAATATTGACTTCTATGCCCAATTAAGAATCACTATCTTTTTAATTGTTCTTTTAATTTAGAATTGCAATTTTTGTTTGTTTCGAGGGCGTTAAGAAGATCGTTCTAAAACAAACTGCTTGCAATATAGAGGAAGATATTCGTCATATTTTACTTTATTTCCGTAAAGGAAAAAACGTACAGCAGGTTGCAAAAAAGGTGCGTGATTTGTATGGTGATAAAGCCGTAAAAGAAAGACAGTGTCGAAATTGGTTTATCAAATTCCGTTCTGGAGATTAAAAAAAAAAAAAAGAGAAATGTAAACAAAATTTTGCGCATTTTTTTTTTCTAAAGCAAGCTAAAAGTGACAGCTAATAACTGACAAAAAAAAAAATACAATTAAATAGTCACAAGCTGTTTAAAAAAATGTTCAACACCGTCTGTATGAAAAATCGGCAATTACTTTCCGGGCAACCCAATACATACTATGTTTGGAGTCTCGAGCTCTGACCAGGACTGACGAACATGGCATATCGACTCGGCTGTTGATGCTGATCAAGAATAAATATCGGGTCTGCCACGCTTCCTTCTGCCTGTTACGCACTTTGAAGTCGAGAAATCAATAAAGCGTTTTCACTTGCTTGACAAAAATTTCTGATATCTTCTAAAAAACCATAGAACGAAGTAGTAGTCTAGTGACTAAAGCATTATCAACCTACAAAATATCTGAAATCTAACTCTGTGATGAGCAATATTAAATTAAATACACAATATATATTCAAAAATTAATAAAAAAATCGTTTTTCTTTTTATGTATAAAGATTCGGAATCTTTTTGCTCAATTTGTACGACAATTTGTTATTTCTTTTATTACCCTTCGTGAAAAGAACTTGACACAAATGCCGAAGGATGTGTACAAATAGTTAACATTTTACTGAAGATTTAAAAAAATAATTAAATAAGTTAAATAGCACAACATGAAGAACATGAAGAAGATAAGTTAAAGCATCATTGAACGAGTATTCCGATTATATTGACTTCATCCAAGGCATAGAGGAGATGTGGCGACTATGTATTCTATTCATCTTGCATGTGGGAGTTCTCCCAGTAGGACATCATACCGTAGATCACTCGTTGATTGACCCGTGGTCCGATGAGCGGGTTGAGCTGCATCAGAAACGTGACCAGCCAGAGGAGCCAGCAGCAGACAGCCGTGAGGAGGACGCAGCATCTGATGAGAGCTCGCTCCTTGAAGGGAATCGCCGCCAGGAAGCCGATTACGGCAAATAGGGCCCAGAAGGAGGTGAGGACTGCAAAAACTATATACCTGTTCATTTTTTGAAGTGAATGAATTGTGTATGGAGTCGGTTCAAGTTTGACAACTTTCTCTAGCCTCAATTTCTATTTCCAACATTCAGGGATAACCGAATCAAATGTTTCACTCTGATGCCAAAACTCTGTTAGGAGCAAAACCCAATTTTGGGGTGCTTGGGCTCGTAAAGTTTTATGGTTGCGCGAACATTTGCACATTTTATTGCCGCCAGCGGAGGCTGCAGACGCACGGAGCGCACTGGAGCGCAAAAGTTATAAAAATGGAAATTGTATACATTTTCCCGAGTGCCAGGCATCAATAAAACTGCTGCCAATACGAGTGCGAGTACGAGTATTTGGATGGGTATCATCAGCCGTCTCTCCCTCCACTCGCACCAACGCATCCTGACTAAGCGCAAAATCCGTTTCCTGCTCTACGGGATCTGGGCTCAGGCGAGGACTCGGCCATGTGGCGGCTGCCCAAGTCCCGTCATGATGCCATAAGTGCCCAGGCGCGGCTCGTAAAATGGCGGCTGCGCATTTGGCATTGGGGTCGGAGTTTGCTGAGGCGGTTGTAATCGAGTTTTTCCAAAGTAGCAATAAATGTTTATGGCGACATCGAATTTTCCATTTTCTTGCCATAAGTATCAAGACGGCCGGTGCCGCTAAAACTCACTCCTCAATCCTCAATCCTCACTCCCGCCCGCTCTTCACCCAACATCCACCCCCGATTTAGCAGAATAATGCATTAGCCATTTCGCGATGGTCGAGTGCTTGCCGCGGCCATTTTGAATGCCATTTTGGATCTTCCCTCAACGGCAACTCGTGGAAATCTTGGAATCGGAGCAAACCGGGCAAACAGTAGCTCGATCTGCTCCCGATGCCATCCGCCTTTTGTGCTGTACTCGTAGTTTTGGCAACTGAACACTATTTGTGAGCTCGACGAGGTGCCTCTTCTAGGGTGTGGGATCGATATGGCATAGCCATAAATCACAGCTCTCCAGCAATGTCTCACATGCTCGTTGGCTCGCAAGCAAATGCAAATCGGGCGTAAAGTGTGATTTCGGCTTTAAACATTGCCGTTTGTCGGCGGCAAGAAAGACAAAGACGACGCTCCCGATTCTAGGGCAACTCGACAGCAACAAGGTTGCCAACAACTACGAGTTTCTGTTCCGGTGCGTTTCCACATTTGTTGAACAGCGTTGAGTCAAAATATTTGACTGACATCGACTGATTGATTTGTGGTAACTGACAGACGGTGCGTGACTGACATTTGGCCAAAATCATTTGTTTGGCATTCCAAAGAAATGGTCTTAGCAAACAAAATTCTATAATAAATGCTTGAAACGATTTCTAAATGGTTTTCACATTCGTCTTGCGAAATATGAGCATTTATTTATTTACTTAATAACACCACTTATGGTAATCATTAAGTTAGTTATTTGAACTATGGAAATTAATAAAAAAAAATAACCATATTAAAAAAATAAAAACTTAAAGTAATTTTTAAGTAGTTTACCATCGATCAAGCTAAAAGTCTTTAAGTGAATATACTTATGTTTATGCAAATGTAACTTTCATTTACCCTGACAAAAAATTTTTTTAAATACTAAATATTTTGGTATAAATTTTAAAAATTTCAAATTCCACATTAAAATAAACATTTGAGTTAATTGATATATGGGTATTTCCAGGATCGAGAACGCGAAATTTGCACGTCTTTAAATGAAAAAAATAATGGTAAAAGCTGACATTTTCAAAACTGTTTTCTCACGTGTTTAATGCATTTTATCAACACTATTTTTATGATAAAAGACAAGCTTTGAAGACTTTTCGTTTTTAATTATTTATAGAAAACAATGCATCGCGAACGCGACGAAAAATGGAAGTCATGTTTGACTTCATCTTGACAAATGCGAAAGTCTGCGAAATGTGGCGAGTAATTTGGAAGAAAATACTTTTAAACCATAATAAAATAATGTAGTTTTCCATTTTAGAAATAATTTTGATATGTCACTATCATTTTATTTATTTTTCACGTTTTATTAGCAATTTGTAGCGCGACATCGCGAACGTGACAAGATTTCCACCTAGTTTTTCCAAGAGTTTGTTCATCAAGTTTTATTCTATACGAGGGTGGGCTGATAAATAGTCGGCCTACCAAAGAAAACACGGTTTTTTTTTTATTTTTCTTTTTTATTTTTCAACATAATCTCCTTTTAGACGTATGCACTTAGTCCAACGGTCCTCCAATTTTTTTATACCTTCCATAAAATATGACTGGTCCAGGTCCTCAAAATAGGCGTTTGTTTCACAGATCACCTGTTCATTCGACTGAAATTTCTTTCCACCAAGCCATTTCTTTAAGTTTGGAAATAGATAATAGTCACATGGTGCTAAATCTGGAGAATAGGGGGGATGTGGAAGAATTTCATAGTGTAGTTCACACAATTTCATCATGGCAACAACGCTCTTGTGAGCCGGAGCGTTGTCCTGGTGAAACAGAACTTTTTTCTTCGCCATGTGCGGCCTTTTTTTCTTTAGTTCTGAATCGAACTGTCCCAAAAGGTTAGAATAGTATTCTCCATTAATTGTTCTGCCTTTTTCTAGATAATCCACATGAATTACGCCTCGGGCATCCCAGAAAACCGTTGCCATTACCTTGTTGGCCGACAAACCAATCTTTGCCTTTTTCGGCGCCGTTTCTCCGGTTGAAATCCACTGCTTTGACTGTTCCTTGCTTTCTGGTGTATGGTGATGTATCCAAGTTTCGTCGACAGTCACAAAACGACGCAAAAATTCATTCTTATTTGCGTTTAACAATGCCAAACTCTCCTTCGCAATGACCAAGCGGTTGCGTTTGTGTTCCGCTGAGAGCAATCGCGGCACCCACCTTGACGAAAACTTACTCATATTTAAATATTCGTGTAAGACGTTTCCAACACGTTCACGAGAAATGTTTAGGGCCTTAGCAATCTCTCTCAGCTTTATTCGGCGATCATCCAATATCATTCCGTGGACTTTATCTACCATTTCTGGGGTTGTCACCTCTCTGGGACGTCCCGGACGGTCCTCGTCAAAAATGCTTGTCCGCCCGCGCCTATACTCAGCAGTCCAATATTTAATGGTCGAAATCGATGGAGCTGATTCCCCATAAACTTCGATTAACTCATTTTTTATTTCATCGTTGGATTTCTTTTTTAAAAACAGAAATCTAATGACAGCTCGATATTCTATTTTAAGCTTGGTACTGACGCCAGATAAATTTTTAGCGGCGTAAAGTGCTCAATCTTTCGCTGTCGACGAGCGTAAGCCCAGTGTTGCCAATGCAACACGGACAAATAACCAAAAGTTGAGTGGTAACTCTACGCGTCAGCGGCGGTTTATTTCAAATTTGAACATGCAGAACTGATTTGGATAAAAGAGGAGAGAATAGGCATTGAAAAATGCAAATTAAAGTTAATAGAGGAGAAATTTGCGATGGCACGCAAGCACAGCGGGTATTGGGTGCACCCATCGCTTTTGAACTTATTACGTGGATTCTCCCTCTATATTAATGAAAAAATGCAAAGTGTTTGAATTATGTCTAAGAAAACAATTTTAGTTTTCGTTCTTGCTTATAATTCATTAATATTGTCGTCGTTATTGTCAACGTCGCTGTTTTTCGTCAAAGTTCCAGCCATTTTATTTTAATTTATGTGAGTGAGCGAGATAGATATACCCGGCGAAACTCTAAACAGTTCGATGTTCCGCGAGGCCTGCAAACAGTGCTGCCCATTGCCCGTTCCTTATCTGGCAACTCCGTTTTTAGTTTCAGTTTAGTTGACGTCCGGACCGACAAGCGGAGATAAATGTCGTCTTCTTCTTATTCACCTTACGCCAGCGTTTTTTTTATATGGAGTTTGACCTTACGCTAGGCCTTTTATCTGACGTCAGTACTAGGCTTTACTCATTTTGGGGACAATGCAAAAGTGACCATGCTAAAACTCCCGCCAAAATTACCAGTGTTGAGAAAAACGCCTAAAACTTTTTCAGCAATCAGCCGATAGAAAACACTAATCGAATAAAATATTTATGGGTTGTTTAAGATGTTTTTTTTTGGTAAGGCCGATTACTTATCAGCCCGCCCTCGTATATCGAAAACAGCTTTTAAAACTTGTTTTAAATAAAACTTTCAATATATTTCTATATATTAAAGTGGTTTATGTTACAATCTTACTCCCTGACTTAGTGTAATCGATGGAATACAAACGGTCCATTTTGGAAGTAAATTTAAAAAAAAATGGGTAAAAATATAGAAAAATGAATTTATTCCAATGTAGAATCTATATGTTCATCCTATTGAATTTCTTCGAGCGTATATTGCTCAAATAAATAACTTGAATACATTTTTGGATGAAAATTTCACAAGATGTGAGTTTTTGATCAATTTTATGTTTTTGGGAAAGGTGGACCTTTTTCTGGAAATGCCCATATAGTAAAACCACGGTGTAAAAAGGAGAGGAAAGGAATCAATGTTTTAAGTTATAATTAAACATATTCGTTCAATTGAATATATAGTATGTATGTATGTATAAGCACCAATTGTGCAAGGAGTTTGAATTATCTTGCTGTGGCGTACAGCTTTTGTTGGTCCTCGAACAGGGTCATCTTGAAAAGCACTTTATTGTAAATTAATGCATAATATGAAAGGCTTCATTACATACGTACAAGTTCAATATGGAAACGTTCAACTGGATATACTTAATGGGTTGTCTGTCAACTTCTACCCTATAAATTAAATGTTGTTAACGGTGCCAAGAAGTCGCAGACAAAGTCAAGCAAACAGGTGCTCAACTTAAACAATTTTTCTTTGGTAAAATTTTTTTTTACTTTTTTAAAATGTTATTTTTAAGCTATTTTAAGATGTGCGCTTACATTTGTCATCATTAATCGAGAGTGTCAATAAAGATTTAAAGAGCTTTACGTTTTTCCAAAGCTAATTAATATATCTGTAACTCAGTCATACACACTTCTAAATGTAAACTAATGGTAACATATGACTTAAGCCATTAGTTACATAGCTGCATTAATAAGGCTTCGCTAAAGATAAAATTAAGTAAATTCACTGTTATTGTCGATTGTGATGACTTCCTCGCAAAGTAGTTTGACTGCAAAAAAAATTGTTCAAATATCTCTTCGCTAGTATTTTTTATAATTTTTTGAAAATGGCGAAAAAGGCACTTTTTTCATGAAAATGAGGATAAATTTCAGTTACTATTTAAATTGTTTAAAGAAACTTTCTGAATCAAAACATTTGTTTTAAAAAATCGAGGAAAAAAGTTGAAGAAGTGGACGTTTACAAATATTAAAAAATTTTAATGGGTACCTAATGGGTTAAGGAATGTATTGCATCATTCGAAAGGAATTATTTTTAAAAATTCATTTTTTAAAAATTCATTTCCAAGTCCGTTAAAGTTACTTCTGGAGTACCGCAAGGTAGTCATCTTGGCCCATTACTTTTCACGTTATTTATAAATGATCTTCCATCTGTATTATCTCACTCCCATGCACTCATGTATGCGGATGACGTCAAGCTTTGTCTATCTTATAGTGACCCTTCTTCTTATATTCTCTTGCAAGCAGACTTAAATGCATTTCATCTTTGGTGCCAAGCTAATTTATTAAATCTTAATAGTTCGAAATGTAAAGTTATGACTTTTTACAGATCTTCGCGCCATATTTCTCAGTATTTACTTAATGGCATTATATTGGAATGCTTAAATGATTCCGAAAGTTCAGTTAATGACTTGGGTATAGTTCTTGATCATAGACTGAAGTTTGATAAGCATATTGCTATAGCTGTCAATAAAGCTATGGGAGTTCTCGGGTTCATTAAGCGATGGTCCAAAGAATTATATGATCCTTTTACTACTAAACTTCTATACACGTCTCTTGTTCGTCCGATTCTTTAATATGGATCATGTGTGTGGTCTCCCCAATACGAATCCTATCGCGCCAGGATAGAATCGGTTCAAAAACAATTTTTAATTTTTGCTTTACGCGGCTTGAGTTGGAGCTCGGAAATTCAGTTGCCTTCATATTCTAGTAGACTTCTCTTACTCAATCTTCCCTCTCTTACTAACCGTAGAATTATGCTTGGAGTAATGTTCATCCACAAATTACTGCACGGTCATATAGACTCGGCTAATTTGTTGAAAGAAATAACCTTCAACGTACCTTCTAGAATAACTCGAAACTTTAATCCTTTATATCTCCAACGTTGTTTCACTAACTGGGAATTGCACGAACCTCTTCGTACTCTGTGTGCAGATTATAATAGACTGTACCCTACGATTAGTTTCGAGTGTTCTCCGCTCACTATTAAAGCCTCTATATTATCATGTCTAACTAACAACTAACTGCTCATTAATATCATTTTGGTCTAATTGGGTTTTTCTGGGTTTTCCCCAATCCTAGCAACAAATGTTGGGCCAATTATTTTCTTTTTCATTTTAGATTCCCCAGAGTATTTTAATTTTAAACTTCATTTTAATTTATTTTGTAATTTAAATATATTTTAATTATAAAAATATAAATTATAAAATTTTAATGTATAATTTGCTGTGTCGGCTGCTTTTAGCCAGACAATAATAGTAAATAAATAAATATTGATAAGACAGCAGAATGTAAACAAACACCAAAAAAATTCAAAAGACCTTTCCATTGATACCAAATATTAAACTCAAAATTTGGCTAGAACTAACTTTAAAGGGTGCCAAAATACTTTTGGCCACCGCTGTAGCTATCAGAAAAAATGGGTTCGGTACGGGTAAGAATCTGGATGTTACATAGTGTCATTGATTAAATATTTCATGCCCTCCGCCCCTTAAAATCCTTAAAAAATCGCCAGTATAAATCATCACATAATACATATCTGACATTCTGTGAAAAGCGGCGTCTTCGGGCATCCGAGGTCTGCTTTGCTTCGACAAAACACTCTCTAATCCTCGGAAATTTAGATTAGTGGTACGACTGTGGGCCAGCACGCGTTGTTTGCCCCATCAATTAGCGGTTTTAACACCATTCAAGGAAGTGCCCGAGGCGGCAACAACTTGACTCGCAAAACACAGAGCTGGCAACAGATATCACAGGTAAATAGCGGTCCAGTCGTCGCTTTGGCTTTGGCGCCCTCCCGCCTGGAAATGTGTTTCTCTGGCAGAAAGCTGTAGAACTGAGGCTGCAGCTGAGCACTCGGTTGATCTTGGAAGCAAACAACAACCAGGCGGACACCCGGCCTTTGTTGGCACATGACAGGTCACGCTCAGTGAAGCGGCTTAAGAAGATACAAACAATACATCCAAATACCCCGTAGATCCAAATAGCACCTTTTTGCTCTTGGCCTAAATATGCAATTAGGTTTTTTTTAGGAGAGATTGCTAACTAAATCATTTTAACAGTTTGGATGCGTTGTTAATTTCTGCAGAGTGCAATCATTCAAATTAAAAATATTATTATCATGTCAGTTATGTCGGATTAAGCGACATAAGTCCGCTAAATAAATACCCTGCTCCTCTGCACCTGTTTGGTAGAATTACTTGTTCTTTACGAATTTCAGTTCTTAGTTTCAAAAGTGAAAGTACAGATTGCATAGATTCTGAAGAACAACAGGTAACACAGACAAGGGAACAGACAAATATGATAACAGCTCATCATCCTGATCCACACTATATAATTCCTACGTGATAGCAGACGCCTTCTGAGTTTGCTGAAAAGTTTTAATAAAGACTCAGTTACTTAAGCATAAGCACAGCGAAAGTTCAAACAAGAAACTGGATGTATCGGGCAACTGATAGAGACAACTGATAGAGATAGTCTTTGTTCAATATACAATATACAATATCAAAAATTTGAGATATTCGGTAACCGTATCTCTTCAAGTGCTTTTGTCGAATACTCTGTGCCCGAGTACCATATATCTCATTTCTAAAAAGCAATAGCTTAAAATGTTCTCTTGTCACAAAATATTTAACGCTTCAAAGGAAGCATGGTAGATGATTATAAATAATTTATATTCTTTATCAGGTCAACGAGCTGAGTCGATATACCGGAATACGTCTGTTTCTATGCGAGCTAGTCTATAAGTTTTAATTTTATCTCGATGAAAATTGATATAGGTCTGTCTCGTTGGAATCGTAATCATACATCATCAAGCTGCAATAGAAACGAGAATTAACTTTTTGTTTGTGTACTGCTTTCCATGATATTGACAAAGCACCACGATAGGTGCAAAAAGCCAATTAGCAGAAAACCATAACATTGAGACAGGAAAAAAACGGAATTAAGGATTAAGCACACTCAAAAAACTGAGTATTAGATTAAAGGAATCTTGAATTTTTGGGCAATGCGCAAGCCAAACTAATTGTAGTTTATTTAAGAATCCTTTGTCATAAAATTGGTTATAATAAATTTGAATTTTATTTCATTTGATTATATTTGCTCAAATTTATATAGCAAATATAGTAGTTTTATAATATAAGGTATAAGTATATAAGTGTCAGGGCAATAATAACTGAATATGGGTATTTCCAGGATCGAGAACGCGACATTTGTACGTCTTTAAATAAAAAAAAAATTGCAAAAGTTGACATTTTCAAAAATGTTTTCTCACGTGTTTAATGCATTATATCAACACTATTTTTTTTATAAAAGACAAGCTTTGAAGACTTGTCGTTTTCGAAATATTTATAAAAAACAATGCATCGCGAACGCGACGAAAAATTTAAGTCGTTTTTGACTTCATCTTGACAAATGCGAAAGTCTGCGAAATGTGGCGAGTAATTTGAAAGGAAATACTCTTAAACCATAATAAAATATTGTAGTTTTCCGTTTAAAAAATAATTTTGATAAGCTATTATCATTTTATTTATTTTACAAGTTTTATTAGTAATTTGTAACGCGACATCGCGAACGTGACAAGATTTCCACCTAGTTTTTCCAAGAGTTTGTTCATCAAATTTTATTCTATATATCGGAAACAGCTTTTAAAACTTGTTTTAAATTAAACTTTCAATATATTTCTATATATTAAAATGGTTTATGTTACAATCTTACTCCCTGACTTGGTGTAATCGATGGAATACAAACGGTCCATTTTGGAAGTAAATTTAAAAAAAAAAGTGCAAAAATATAGAAAAAATTTATTTATTCCAATGTAGAATCTATATGTTCATCATATTGAATTTCTTCTAGCGTATATTGTTAAAACAAATAACTTGAATATATTTTTGAAAAAAATTTCACAAGATGTGAGTGTTTGATAAACTTTACGTTTTTGGGCATGGTGGACCTTTTTCTGGAAATGCCCATATTCTAAAACATATAAATATTTAAACAGGGCTTCTGGAGTTTGTTTTAAGAGAGCCTTAAATTTTTGCATAACCAAACTTGAAAGCCTCTACTTTCGCTTTCATCATTGATAGTTAGTAACTGTTTAGCAAGCCGACCTCTAGATGGATTCAATTTTCGTTTCTGGGGATATAAGAAAATGTTTATTTGGATGTACGAGTAAATAGGTATGAGGATATGTAGACGGAATCGGAGTCTGCGCACATTGGGAAGCAATTGCAAATTGATTTTCGACAGACAACTTTGCCACAACCACCACATGCTCCCATGTGCGGTGGGAAAGGGAGGAAACGGGGACGGAAAAGGGACGACGATATGGTCGGTGGTTGATTTGTGCGACGTCGCGTGGGCGAATAAATAAATGTATCTGGAGCGAGTTCGCAACCCCCAAAAACAGTCGATACATCGAAGTCAATGGCGATATCGGCATTGTCGGATGCCTTTCAGAGGTTCTATGTGTGTGTGTGAGTGTGTGTGTGTGTGTGAGGGTAAATAAGTCAGCGAGCATGCAAAAGATATATAGCCCCGGCCATATATCTAAACTGTGTGCCCGTGTCCCCTTCCCACTTATTTATTTATTTGTTTATCAACTATTTACGAGCCCGTGTGTAATGTCTGGCCGGGCTCTGTTTCTCTTTCTGGCTCTGTTTCTGTTTCTGGCTCTGACTTGGCCTCTGCTTTTGCCTGCTGCTTGGACTTGGACTTGGGCTTGGTCCCTTGCCAATATGCTCGAACTCTGGCTCTTCTCTCGGTTGTCGGTTCGTTACGCTCGCTTTGTTGCTGTTACTTATTGGCATTGGTAGTGGTATTGGTATTGGTAAGGCTATATTGGTATCACTGTTGCCCTAACTGTGACTCTTGCCGTTGACGTTGGCGTTGGAGTCGTCGTTGTCGTCGTAGTTGTTGTTGTTCTTATTGTTGTTGCTGTCGGCTGTGGCTGTGGCGTCGGCGTCGTTTGGTTTCGCTTGTTGGTGGTGTGGATGTGATTCGATTCCTGGAATCTAACAGCTATTCACACCCAGCACAAAACTCGCACATCGCATTCACAGTTTGAGCGTTTTCCGATGACGTTCCGTTCCGTTCCGTTCCGCACATAGCACAACGCACAGCTCCAACTGCAAGTCCAACTGGAACTTGGCCGACGGCGTGCTCTATGTCGAAAGTGTTAAAATAATAAACCAATAGCACCACAAACAACAACAACAACATCAATTATAACTATAAAAGCGACAAAAGATTGTATAAAAAAGCGAAACAAAAACAAATTTAATGTACAAGTCTCATAAACATTTAGCGCCAGTTCGCAGCCCTTTTCCAACTACGGCAGCCACTTTTAAATTATAACCATCATAATAAACGAATACTTAAACGAATACAAATACAAACACGAATACGAATACGCGGACTCCAGTGATGTGAATATCGATGGCAACGGTAGCACTTATCGCGTTAACATTTAACGCCTCGATTTCTTCGGCAATTGTTTATGGCCAATTGGTTAGTGGTCAATAGCCGTCAATTAACAGTTAACTGGCTACCGTAATCGCGCTGTCGACTCTCAAGTTAGTGATTCATTTGAATATTCAATTTAGCCGACGGAAAGAAACACTTTACAAAGTACAAACTATTCTTTAACGAATATCGTGTGGTGAAGTATTCTTTGCGAATCCAATTGCCATTCGGATTGGCCTGTTTCTTAACTATTTTAATCGACAGGTAAGTACTCATACCAAATTAATATACACGTAATATACATTAAGAATACGGTAATAAATACTAGACAAATTAAAAAAGGACCTTGTTTTAACTGAACAGAATTATTTATTAAATTTAATTTCGAATTATTTACTACATAATTTCCACAGTAGTTGAACTCTGATTCATTAAAATTATTTTAGACCAAGATTATTTGATATTAGATTTGACACATAAATCCTCTGCGGTTCAGTAAAAGGCACTTTATTAGGTGTAAAGTGTGTTCTTTAAAGTAAATTAATGATTTCAATTGAGAATTGGAAAAAGCATTCTGTTCAAAAAACACGATTAAACTTTTGTTATTAGTTCTAGCATGCAGCAATAAGAAAAAATCTTTCCATTCCTTAAAAAAATTAGACAAGATGTAAATGTATGAAATTTGTACACAACATAAAACAGATAAAAACAAATTTTTTCTAAGTCCTTTTAGTGGTAATAAATTTAGCTGTACAATTAAACTATTGTGTATTAACTTTAAAAGCTCCATAATCATTTAAAAATCAAAAATCTTTTGTTCAACTTAAAACATATTTCAATTTTAAACTTAATATAAATATAGAAAAAAAAGTAAAAAGTAATTTTCATTTAGTTAAACGTTAAATCAAATTTAATTAAAAAATACGCAAACATGTGCATTCAAATTAAGTGTTTCATATCAATCTCTATTTCACCTTAAGTGCAATAAACACTACAACTATTTATTTTTATCAGGTGTGCTACAGAAATCTCTTCCACCTGAAAAATGACATTAATTTCATACAAATTTAAGTCAAATTCAAGTGGAAGAGATTTCTGTAGCACACCTGTATATTCTGTATAATTGTTGATGTCAAGTATTTTTTATATTAAATTCAAAATAACAATAATTTGTGATGATAAGCAGGTCGATGAGCACAAAAAATTAAAACAAAAATTTCTAAGATAAGTGACATAGTTCATATTCATTTACTTTCAACTGAAAGCCTATAACACCCACGCTGATGATTTCGATCATTTCTTATGCAACGTTAAATTTCGAGTGCGAATATAGTAAAAATATTGCTTTTTTAATTTAAAATGTTCAACAAACGAAAATATATATTTTCTTAAATTAAAAGCAAAAATAATAAAATGTAAAATGTAACAAGTTTGTATTTCATACAGTTTGGTAGTTAATGCCAATATCAATATTTCCATTCTAAAAAAGAGATGTTAGTGCTCAAACGTCTATGGTGCAAAACTAGAGGTGAAGATAATTGAATAAAAGTGTTTATAGTGAGATTTACATAAGTACGCTTGTTTTCTCCCTCTGTTGACATATGTAGCTGTTAACTTATTAAATTTACACCATACTAGTTGAAATTGTTGTTGTCATTGATAGTGCAAAACTCACATGATAAACGAATATAATATTCGAAATCAGCGAGCTACAAAATATTTTTGCAGTATTTTGTTAAATTAGAGCCCTTAAAAGATAACTTGCACCTTAATATTTTAATTGTAGCTGCAGTTTAACTCTCCACTAAATAAAACATTGGAAACTTTTGAAATGTGAAGCATCAAACTAACATAGAAGTAGTTATTGTTGCATCTTAAGTATTGTTCAAAGTTTAAAGTACGCTTTTTCAGTTCATGGTCAAGCTCAAATTTAACCGTCGCGACGGTCTGTTAAACAGATGGTTTTACTGTCTAGTATTAAAATATACTTTATTATATTATAATGTAAATATTGGATTACCTTAGTTAAATAAATAATACTTATTATACCTTATAAGCTGTATATGGGCTAATCCTGAGATGCGGACGTTACATTTGCTCGCAAATTTTCATGTTTAAACAGATACAGCTCGCGTTCAGATTGGTGAATTTCAATGAAAATTCCTGGTAAATGCATTTCATTGGAAGTACATAAAAGCCTAACTGTTTTTAAAAAAACAAAGTTCCGTTGCGGCCGTTACAAGGAATGGAAGTCGATTTGAAGTTAACGTTTATTTAAACATATATTAGAGATTTTACATAATAAACAAAAAATATCCAATCACAAAAAATTAAGTGGAATATATGACTATATCAATCCAGCATCAAAAATAAAGATAAGTAGTCTCGTTAATTAAAAATCTTAGTTTTTGTTAACTTATTTGTTAAGAAATTCGAAACTAAACCAATTAAATTGAAGTGGCTGAACAATATGGTATCTCATCGAAAACAGTTTTCATTATATTAAAAAATGGAAAATTAATTATGATGTCATTTGAATCGGGAACTTCTCTTGCATACAGCAAAAGAACGAAAAAACCAATTTTTGAGAACATCGACTGGTCTTGAACAAACTAGAATTTTTTGTTGTTGAAAACAGCAAGAAAAGTTTGCAATTTGAAATGAATTTATGAATGAATAAAATTGTAGTTTCTTTTAAAATACTAAAAAAAAAAATTCCCTAACTCGAAGTCTCCCTAACTCGAACTTTTTTCTTGGATAATGGTGATTCGAGTTAGGGAAGTTCGACTGTATTATTAAAAACATGCAAATTTTTGAGAACTTCAAGTTTTCGGCCTTGGATTAAAAATTTTCGGAATAGCCCATATGCAAACAAAACGCATGTTTCTATACTGAATTTTCTGAATATATCTACTTTCTGGCATATGTCCGTTTGCCGTTTTAACAAGTAAAGTTAGCAAATTTAAGAGAAACAAAGTAAAAGCGTAACTTCCACATGAGCAGAAACAGCAGCACCATTAAAAAGACAATGTTATCTTTGCAGTGCTTTATCGCTTTTTAAGTCGATTGCACTATTCGGTCGTACGTGATACAATTTCATGCAATCCTTCATTTCCCCCAGTTTGGGAGTCAGGGAGTGGGAACGACAATATTTTCTGTCTCCATTTCTTCTTTATGCTTTATGGCCGGCGATAAAGGCGCGGGTGCGTTGAGCATTTTAAATGTTCCCACGGCATCCAGAGGGAAACAATTTGAGAGATCACGTACGGCCGTAATCACACACACGCACATGCATACGCACACACAGACACAGATAATGGAAATGGCGACACTTAAGGGCTGCTGTTGCCTAATCCGTGTCAGCAAAATGGAGCCCTGGGCTGGCAACCCTCAGACTCGTATACTTTATCTACGAACCACACACACACTCACACACATTTCATGTAAATGTGTAAGAATACTGTATCCGAATTACAGTATCTCCAACCACCATTCCACACACACATGCGTCATAACATTGTTGCCGCTCACAGATAAGAGTTCACGCTGTGATGAGTGTTTGTGGGCGGGACTTGGTTGAAGTATAATGGCGTGCAGCAGCGTTGCCAGACAGTCAGATATTTGTGAGAATTACTTTAGATATTTTAAAAGTACTCGAGTCACTATATTTGTAACGAATAATGAATACGAGCAAAAAATCACATAATAAATTGCATATGTATATGTGTATGAAGTGCATACACCAATACGCATACAAATATTTAAATAGCGACAAGTAAAGCGGCACAACATCGTTTTAGGATGTCTTTACGGCATTAGTTTAATGCATACTTAATTTAATCGAAATGATTGATTTATTATTAGGCATATTAAGTATTGATTTAAGTAACTGTAAAATAAACCAACAAAAAAACAGCAACAAAAATGCCTTCATGAATATCTTTTAAATTTATAAAATCTTTCACCATGTTTATAATAGTTTTAATGCTTTACAATACTTTTTTTAATATGAATTTAATTCTGTTAAATGAGCACTTGTTATGGACAACTTTAACGAACAACAGATGTCGCTGCTGGTGAAATGAAATGCGTCCTTAACGAAATGGCTCTTTTGACGAAACTGCTCGTTGAACAAAAATGTTACATTTTGAAATAGGAACAAGTTCGTTAAGTGTGGAGTAATTCTGGAAACGTGCGGAGTAAAACTGTAATGTTAAATCCGCGAGTCTGTTATTTTTTGCTCAGAGAGTAATTTATAAGAGCGGTCACGCAGAGGGCGGAGCCTATTTTCATAATGGCCGCCAGTGTATAAGCTCGGTTGCCACAGTTGGCGTTTTTGCGCCAAAGCTGGCTCTTTTTTCCTGTTGGCGCAATGGCACTTCTTTTTCGATATGGCTCTTTTTTTCATCAGTTCAGAATCAGTTATTTTGCATAGTTTTAGGTTGAAGCATATATTTTTTTTATTTTATAACATAATCACTAAATTAAGATGAAAATCTGAATATGTTTTATTGCTTTAAGTGTTTGTGAACGAAATATTTTTTATTTAATTAAATCCAAAAATAAAATGAACTGCAAACCAAAAGTTTTGGCTCATTTTTAGTCAATTTGGCTCATTTTATGTTTGCTTTTGGCTCAATCAGATATTTTTAAGTGGCAACTGTGGTCATAAACTTAGAGAAATGAGAGCAGTTTGAAGGATATAAAATTTACTTCCAAGACATAATATTCTGTATAATTAAGTAATTTTAAGTCTTCCCACTGTTAAGAAATGTTGTCAGAAATTTTAGAAGATAGGTCCGATATTAAATCAACCAATATCTCAACATATAACTTGGTCGCCATCCGAATATTTGTTTTAGAAATCCAAAGGCTCTTAAATTATTAAGATCAAAACAAAAAATATAATATTAAGTTTCTTATTTGTTTTAATAACTTTTTTTATTTGAAAAATTAAAATTAATTTAAATTAAAAAAATTTGTCAAAGCTTGTTTGCTTATTTTTAAAATTCTTCGAATTTGTTCGACCAAATATCTTAATTAAAATCAGTAGATTTATGTCAGAATAAGCCCGGTAAGGTAACGATTATTATTTTAAAAATTAAATTTTTAAATAAAAGTTATTTGCTGATTTATATTAAAAAAGTTACAAGAAATCTTTTATTCTTCGATCTAATTAAAACAAAAAACAATTCAATTTCAAATTATATTTTTAAATCATAGCTTAAATGTTTTTTTTTTAATTTTTATTATAAAAAATAAAAATAAAAGTTATTTTTCAATTTTTATTAAAAAAATTGAATGTAAATATCTTTGGACCTGGATGACGTATTTCCAAAAGTGATGTGTAAATACAAATGAACAGCTAAGAAAAATCGGAGCCCCCCTTGTGAGTAAAATACATCTTCCGGTTCAAAAGACACTTACACCCAACTTGTATAATACAAATTGAAAAATAAATTTTCCTTTTAAAACTTTTATATTTATAATAAAAATTGAAAAAAAGACAGTCAAGCTATGATTTTTAATAAAAATTTAAAAATAAAAGTTTATCCAGTTTTTCAAAGTTTTAATTTCGATCCCTGAAATATACACATTATTATGAAGTGAGTACAGGGTATCTTTTACTAAAGAAGATTGCAAAATTACATTTAGTTAATAATTTGTAAAAAGACGCTCTCGATTGTGGGGGAATCGTTAAAAATATTTGAAACATTTCTTGGGAATACTTTAAAAAGACTTTGTACATTATGCTTTTCCACAGAGATGATTTTCAGCTAATCTTAAAAATAGAAAACAGAAATCGTTTAATGGCGACCTTGGCACACATATTGTGTTTGGCGATGGCCTTATGTGCGTGCAAGATTGCGTCAGAAAGGATTTCGATGTGGCAGGAACGTTGTCCGTCAGGTGCGCTACCTGACCTTGGGATAATGGTGCTGGGCGATTTCTAAACCCATTTGGATATGTGAAAAGAGTTGAGGGTGAGATGTAAATATGTTAGGTTAAATATGTAGATCCGGCGCTTCAAGGTCAGCGAGAGCGTTCGAAGGTCGATGGGTCAGCGTATGTGAAGCGGCTGGGCTGCAGCGCCTGAAGATCCCGTGATGCAAATCAGTGATCAGTGCGGTTTTCGCCATGAACGTTGCTCAACATGTGCTTCTCCCAGATCGGTCGGTCTTTCGGATGTGGATTTGAAGTTCTCCTTCAGCTGTTAAGTTCGAGGACATTCAAAAGGACACTTTTCACAAATGCCGGCGGCAATAAAAGCACGGCGCGTGGATTCGGTATTTAAGTGTTTAGCTTCTGCTCCGTCGATTGCGAAATCTAAGCGAAATTAGAGCGTCATCGCCGTCGTAAATCCAAATCGCCGGTCTGGCGGGGACCACGGACCGGTCTCCCGTCTACGTGAGCCCATAAAAGGACGAGACTCTGGCCACTGTCCCAAACTAAAAAGTGCCGGGGGCAAATGTCTTAGATTGTGTATTTCTTACAATGTTGGAGCTGTCTTTTGTTCGCGAGTGCCAAAAAAATGCGTACAAATAAAGGGAAACAAAGACAACAAAGACAAAGACAAAAACAAATGCGAATGCGAAACGAAAACGAGACGAGACGAAACGAAAAGAAGCAAATTTATTGCCAACAGCGGAGTTTCCGAAAATGTCAATTTCGTTTTTACGACATCAAATGTTTGGGAAGCTTATGCGGATTGCTGTCACAAAGTGGATTTCGAGTTTGTCCATCGTTTCATTTCTTGGGACTGCCTCTCGTCATTCTGTTTACTTTGTCGAAGCTTTTAAATAGCTCAGGAAAGTGATAAAGGAGAAGGAAGTTACATTCCTTACGTTACATTTCTGTGAAAATTAAGAAAATTTAATGAATGAATTAATTAAAAAAACAAATAAATTAATAAAAAAATACTAACAGAAAATTGCAATATAATCTTACTTCTACAAACGATTCATACAAAAAAAAAATACTTGGCAAATGTTATATTTAGCTCTGCAACCTGTTTTGAAAGCTTGTCTATTTAGCTAATCTAAAGCTTTATGTGGTGGTTACTTATATGTTTATAGACAATGATAAAAGTAACACTTTGGGCTAGACTGACGTCAGTCAAACTCCATCGAAATGCAAATGCAATTCCACATGTTGTAGAGGAAAGAGTAGAAGTCGGCGAAGGCGGCTGAGATCATTAAATGTGACTAGGTATCGTGCTGGGCATTCTCATTGTTGTGCTCCCCATTTCCCCTGGCCATTTACGGACTACATTTTAATGGCGGATCAATGGGATTTGTATAATGAGCCCGCGATGGACTCCATAAAATGATGCCAAACGCCATTTTCTTTTATCTTGACTTAAATGAGCCGAACCAAAGCCGAAAAACCAAACCCAAGCCCAAACCAAACCGAACCAAAACGAAACGAAATACAAAAAAATGAAAAGAAATCTGATATCATTCAGCGTCCGTAAAAAAAAGGGAACCCGCGTCTTTTATGTGCGACGCGGCAAGATTGTGAAGCAGATTTTACCATTTTGGATACAGTTTTTGTATTTTTGTGTTCTTTCTGCTTTGCTCAGTCATCGCCAAGTCCCGGTCCCATTTCCAGTCCCTGACTCAGTCCCAATCGCCATCCGTTTGCCTGTCTCTGAGCCAGCCTCTGACCACCGAGAGGTTGCTGGCCTTTGTTGCCGTACATTTTAACAAGTTTTATGGGTTGTCATGTGTCAAATGGAAATGGGAATTTATGTGTTTGTAATTGAACGCATGCCGCGAGCTCTGCTCAGTTCACAGACGACAAGAAATCTCAAATTCGAGTACTGACAGCCTCCGGACCATGAACTCGCCCCTCTCTCGTTGTATCGATCACCGTCGACTCTGCGGCCATTTTGGAGCCACGAATATGACCCGCATCATGCTGGTGCCCCAGCCACAACATTTACATAAATTATTCCCTTCTTGGTTATCTTTGCTAACCATCAGACAGTTTACCTGTCATGAGATTTGTCTGGCTTTGAAGTTTCAGTCTCGGATCTCCGTGAATAGTGTTCCTGTCGGTCGATTTTCAATATATCAATATGTTTATGAAGACAGATGAGTTCTGCTCTTAATATAAAAATTCTTTATAGTTATTAAACTTATTGAAGATAGTACAAAATTTGATTGGCAAAAACATCTCTTAGATTGGAGCGCATTAACAAATTTAAAAATTTAAAACATTTATTCCAAGATTTTAGGTCGGATCTAAGTCGAACTTTAAAAAAATCAGACATTCTGAGTTCCTCAAGCCAAAAAACGATTCCCTAACATTGTGTACTTCTCGAAACTGAGATCAAACCAAAACTGCTTCTTAAAGCACAAGCTCTAATATTAAATTAAATTAATTAAATTAAATAATAAAAATAAAATAAATAAATTTAATTACCATAATTTAAATCTAGAATTATTTTATAGCAGTGGAAATATAATAATAATGTCATTATCTTAATAATTATCTTACTGATGTTAGGAATCGTTTTATCAACAAAATTTACTGTCTTAAAATATCTAGGAAAATTGTTATAAAATTGAGAATAAAATAATAGTTTTTGCATAAAATTGAACCAAGGCTTAAATCAAAACCTTGGGCTCTTAAGATGGTGGAACGGTGCGCGAAATGAACTCAAAACTACCTCTATACTTCGAGCCACAAAAGCAATTATTTTTTTACTGAATAAATACGATGACATCGGCCAAGTGTTCGCTGCCAGAGCTCATGACCATACGCCCGTTTTATGGCATTTTCCATCACTTTTGCCAGAACTTCGGGCGACAGGTTCTCGCATTCCTGGCGAATATTTTCCTTAAGGGCTTCAAGAGTTTGGGCTTGTTGACGTGAACCTGCGACTTTAAAAAACACCCCATAAAAAGAAGTCTGGAATGGTTAATTCGGGTGATCTGGCCGGCCAGTGCAAATATCAAAAACGAGAGATAAAGCGGTTATTATTATTACATTATTACAATTATTCTGCGTTCTTGGGGAGTGTATCGCTCCATGGCTTATTCACTTGTATTCTGTATCTGTCTAGTCCACAAATGTCAAAACAGATTTGACATTGGCGGCCATTTGCAAAAATGAGAGCATCTTCCAATAGGGTGACTTCTTTTGCGCCACCTTGTATAAACAATTTTTTAGAATGGAAAAAGAACGCAATGTTTATAACGCAATGTATGTTTGTCAACTGTCGAATATCCAATTCGAATGCTAATGCTGTTTGACAGGCTACATAAATCGTCATGTCTCTGACTAAGTAAGTAAAGTTTGGTTCACTTGCCGTGCTACCTCTTGATGAAAATCGACATAAAAGCAATCCTCACGCCTGGAACACGAAGCTTCAACATTCGAATAGTTGGCCCAATAGTTGGCATTGATTTGAGGGCTTTATGGCGTCTTTATGAAGTCGGCTATCAAGTTAAGTTTATGTCTCAATTAGCAGGAACTGTCAATCATAAATTGCTGGGTTGAATAGTCAACCCAGGCGAGGAGGCAACAATTTGGTTACATTCAAGGTACATTCAGCTACCATAAAAGTTCCAACTGAAACCCGAACCCAAGCCCAAACTCATACCGAATTCGAGTCTTCAGCGCATTTGCCTAGTAGGGGTAATAAAAGGGCGGCAAGAGAGCGCGAGGGGTGTCAATTGCCATTTGGTTGTCATGAACGGGGAATTCAGCACCAGAACCAATGGAAGCAGTAGCTGCTTTGACTTTGGCGGCGATAAATGAGTCGACAACTTCTGACGTTCAATAGTAAAAATTGTTATAGGCAATTAAACAAAATAGTAAAAGTTGGCAGTGCTTCCAAAACTGTGGCAGCATCTTTAAAGTATTGTAATTCTTTGTATGAGCTTATCAATCCATATCCAAATCGTATACCTTTACGCCTTACGAGGCGTATGCGCAATTCCGAGCACAGGGATACTGTCGAGCACATCCTGTGTCCTTTGGGCCGTCGCGTCGTCTTGGCCGCTTCCGCATCGTTGGCATCGTCATTGTTGCCAGTCTCGATTTTTACGCTGATGAAGCCGTTGAAGTTGTGCATCATTTTAATGGCCCTGTGGCAAAAATGTCGTCGACGGAAATTACATTTTTCGGCAACATTAAAATGGGGCGCAGACAGCTGATGTCGAATGCATCCATCGCCCAGAGTTTAAGAATTTCTTCTCATTGCTTTCGACACACACAAAGAAAAAACAAATTATAATAAAATCTGTTTGCATTTTATGGGTCCCCTTTTCGAAAAATGTCATTTGCATACGATATTTTATGCTTCTTTGTATGGGAAAACAAAGTTAACAGGCGTTTCAAATAAATTTGATGAGAATTCTTAGATGTTCATCTGGACAATCTCTTTAATTATTAATGTTTACTTAATTTTACGTATTAATAATAATAATATCGAAACATATTTTAAATCAATTATGTGAAAAATAATATTATTTTCCATTTAATATTTCGCTTTACAATCGCTTTAGTTTTGTCTTAATATTTTATTTGAGCTGAATTCGAAACTCTAAAATCTAAATATTTTAATTTTTACTACATATAATTTACATCTAATCTATCTAAAAAATTGAGCAGAAAAAAATTATTTTAAATTAGTCTGGAAAAACGTTTTATTATAATTTTTAAATAAGTTAATAGCAAAATGGTGTTAGTATGGGCACAACGATTAGCCAAAAAGGCTCCAGGGACAATCAAAAAGGGGGGGGGGGGGGAGTGGGCAAAATATTTGTTCACGTTTTCTCATTTATTATTTAAGCAATTTATTATTTTAGCAATAATTCGATAGCAATCGACATAGCAGGGATAAGGAAAAATTGTCACAAAATAATTGCAAAGTTTGAAAAACTACTCTGGTTAAATTTCGGTGAAGTTATGAATGTCCCCTGCCCCCACCCTGCCGACGCCCTTGTTAGAAAGACCGTTATGATATTCTTTAATTTTCCGACCACAAAAAAATACTCTTCTTTAAGAAATCTGAGTGAAAAAAGTTCGTCTGTTTCATCCTTTTTTTTTTTACCAGTTTTCAAAAAAAAAGTAAGTATTATGGTATATTGACAGGGAGTTTAAATCATCTCCGATCGGCATCAGCAGCCAAGTCATCCGTCTGAAACCCTAAGAGACTCAGAGACTATAAGACATCTTCAAAAAACCTCTCTATAGAGAAAAAAAAGGCATTCTAAAATCAAGTTTAAAATACTTAATTTAAGCTCGCATTTTGTAAGTATGTATTCAGGACCAAGCTGAATAATCAAGCTTGTATCGGGATTAAAATGGGAAAATTCACCGGTCCGGTGGTTCAGTGGTTAGAGTCGCTGACCTGTCACATAATTAGAACTTTCAGTTTGAAAAAAACCTGGGTTCGATTCCCCCCGTCAATTAAAAGAAAAAAAATGTAAAAAAAAAAATCTTAAAAAAACGTTTAAAAAAAAAAATGTAACGAAAAACATTTTAATTAATACAAATTTTTTAGCCTGAATTACACAATTTCAGGATTGAATTCGGGATTGAAAAAATAAAGTATTTCATACTTGGTTTAAGAAAATCCGAGATTACCCCACTTTTGACAACGTTTCGGATTGAATTCGGGCTAAATATCCCGGATTTTTTTTTCTGTGTACGAGGTAAAAATCTAGTGGCGTAGAAAAATGTCCATGTCCCATAAGTACACTTTTTTTTTTTACTATAACAGCTATTGTAAGTCAAGTCTTCATATTTATTTATTTATTTGATTTGATTCCTAGCGCTACAAGACAAGCCTTATAAGTTAAGGCGCTAGTCATACTAGTCATACTATTTAAAAAAAAAGTTTGGAAAGGTCATTTAAATTCCGTTTGAATGATGCAAAACTTTCCTTAACCCATTAAGTACCCATTGAAATTTTCCAATTTAAAATAAATCTACTTTCAAATCTTTTTTCCTCGATTTTTTAAAAAAAATGTTGGGATGCAAAAACATTTTTCAAACAATTTTAAGAGTGACTGTAAAAAAAAAATTTCAAAAATCTTTTCGCTAATATTTTTTCGTAATTTTCATACAATAAGTGCCTTTTAAGCAATTTTCAAAAAATTATAAAAAATATTACCGAAAATTTTTTTGAAATTTTTTTAAAACTCATAGATACTATTAATGTGTACTTGAATTTTGTATGGGCTCTTTTATATTTGGAGTCTCGACGAATAGTCTTTCCCGCTTGTTGCAATATACAAATTCAGATAAGCAAAAAACAGAATCGGTTTTTGAGGCACACTTACCTAGTGCCAAGAAGCAATCAATCAGTTGGGTAAGTGGAATGAAGTCAGAACTAGTTGGGGGCAAAGCAAAGACAAAGCCATGGATGAAATGCTGTCACTTGAACCGAGAAGTTCAAGGAAATTGCATTTTGGTCGCGGCGAAGGCAAAGCCGCTTAATGCGTTGCGGTTGCGCTTCAAGTGGAGCGTTAAGCCATTCTGGAGAGAGAGGCAGCTTGGCTCGAAGCTGCTGGTAGCAGATTTCGTGGGATCTGAAATGCATTCTGTGATATTTGCAGATGTCCTTGTCAGCCCGTCTCATCCGCCTTGGGTTAGCCAATTTAGTAGTTGAGTTGCGACTGGCGAGAGCACATGTGGTTGCCACAATCAGTGTATGTATCTGTATCTGTATCTGTGTGTGTGTGTGTGTATCTGTATCTGGGTGTGCACATAAATAAACACAAATGGCAAGCGAAGAAAATGAGAGCCAAGCCTTGTGGCCATTGCCGCTGCCAGTGTCAGCGTCAGCAGAGGCCATAAATTGCGGCTGTCACTGTCTTAATGGGGCGGCTGTCCTAAATTTATGCCACAATCAGCAGCAAGCAGCAACAGCAACGGCAATGGCAATGGCCAGTCCCTGGCTTGTAGTCCACACCCTTCTGGGTGTCCTGCGGCAGGCAGGCGCAACTAAAAGAAAAACAACGATAATTTATAAGTCGTAAAATGCTCGCCAGCTTCTAAGACGGCGCGGCGCACAGGGCGATGAAAATGCCACGAAAATGGAATGCGAAAATGTGTAGGACAATTTCCTAAATGTATCGCATTTGGCCATGCGATTAGCAGTCGTCCACTTTTGGTAGTCGAAACACGAAACAGTAGCTAAACTCAGTGTTCTCCCTCCCTTCCCCACGCCCGAGGGAAAACGGAAAATGGAAAATGTCCGTACAAGATGGCCGACTTGGCCATGTCTCAAGGGTAGCTCCTGCTGCTCGGTTGGGAGGACGGGGGGAGGTTTTGTTTGTTTGCTCGACGGCAAAACAGCAAAATAATTGGCAACGACAATTTCGCCAAATTGCAAAATATTTTCAAGCTCACTGAATCGAATCGTAAATTATTGGCTCGTAATTCAACTCCGACAACTCAAATCAAATCAAATTGAGTCGAACGAAAACTACAACAACAAACATAAGAAAATATTTCCAATTTAGTAGGAATGTAGAGAAATGTATTATTTGTAAGCATATACATAAATTTGGTCTTGGGATTTCTGCCGCCCACAGTGATGAATGAACAATTTCTTAAGAATTTCTAATCAGCTACATATTTATTAACAGTTTTTATTTTGGCCTTACTGTTGGCTTCAAAATTACAAGTTTTAATAAATTTATTTTTATTGTATATAGACTTTGATAATATTTGTTCAAACTAATTACAAATTTGCGTTCCTGGACCCTATCAACGTTCTTAAATAGAATTCTAAATTTCTAAAATTTTTATTTAATTTAATTTTCGATTTAACCCTCTAATGACTTTAGGCGGAGTAAAAAAATCTACATTTGAACTTTTAAAATTAATTTAATTAACAATTATTTATAATTTAATGTATATTGCTACAAAATTTAATTGTCTGAAAATCAGTGATTGCTTAAATTTATTTTTTACGTGGGCATTTGAGGGTTTAACAGAATTATGTGAAAGTTCCAAATGTTATATATGTTTTTTTTTTAATTCGAATATTTTTCATCGCTTATTAATTGATTTTATTCCTAAAAGTTTGTGTCATATGGAAATGATTAAAATAAATAAGTAAAAAAGAAATGAATTAAATAAAAAATAAATAAAGGATTTCAAGGTAAACTGAAATATGTATACACATACATATATATGTGCTATATATTGGTTTGGTTCAGGGTCAGAAAGGGCGAAATCGTATGATAATGAAACTGGAAATTGTGTAGAAGGGTCGTTGCACGTTCCCGCACAGAGTGCGCGCTTATCTCCATGGTGAATGCAACCTCAGTCGAATTCGAAATTTCAATTCAGTGCGATGGACAACGCTGCGGGCCTTCTAGGGGATAGGGGGTAGGGGCTGTCCGAGGGAAAGCAGGAGGAGCAGGCTGTCGTTGGTACAGGAAATCACGAACGAAAAGCGAACTGAGCGAGTGCGAGTGGGAGAGCGAGTGCGAGAGCGAGAGGCGAACGAACCGAAAGCCAAAGAGATTTCAACTCGCAAAGTGGTGATTTCGAATTTGGCTTACACACACCAAGGCATTCACTGTTCTGTGTGCCTGAGTGTGTGTGTGTGTGTGTGTGTGTGTCTATACCTCTTTAATGTTGTTGTTCTGGTTTTGGCGCTTGGCGTTTTTTACGGTGCGCCGCCCGAGTATTTACCACTTTACAATGGAGTTTTAGTACCCGCGAGTCGTCATTGTCGTCGTCATCATCGCCGCATAAAGTCGAAATTAAAACCGCGGAGTGTCAGCCATAAACCCGTAGAATCAACTCAATCTTAGCCAGATATAATCAGCACCAATCGCAGTTCGGCAATTTTCAATAATAATTTAATTGGTCGCGTAATCCAATCATAGTATTAAAAACGAATCAATTACATCCAAGGGGCTCGTCAATTATACAAATCTGACTCGGGTATTATATAGTAAACTATTGACTATGGTGCAGTGTCAAGTGTGTGCTATAATTAACAACAATTGAATACTTTAATAAAATGAAGAAACTCCGCTGGCGAAGTGTCCCACTTTAAGAAACAAATAAAAATCAAATAGGCCAATTATTTGTGCACCTTATAGAGTCAAAATAGAGGTACGTATGCTACTAGAAGTATGTTTTATATTGAGATATGTAAAAGTCAAATGAAAATTACATTTTTAAAGTGCAGAACAAATTCATTCTTTTTTATTTTCATTGAAATGTTCGGGAAAAGATTTCAAGAAAAATGTAGTAAATTTGTTTGTTGTTAAACAATTCTGTGTATGTATATTTGGCAGTTTTAGTAACATACGGTCAGAAAAAATACTTAGTTACTCATATAAAAGCCGTAAAAGATTAGTTAAAGTTAACTATATTAGCCTTATTATTTAAACAATTTTATATTTGTATATTGCACGAATTGTACCCAGAGAAAACCACATTATAAAAATGATAGATATATAAATTTTAGAAAAATACAAAGAAAAACGCTATAATTCAACTAAATTCATACTTAAATGTCAAACTTTATTAGAATATAGAAAAACCACACTGAAGACCAAAACAAAGACTTTAGTGCACAAATTCGATATTCGGTTTAAATTCATATTTATTTTATAAATAAGAAATGAAGACAATACTTTTCAGGATCACTGCTGAATGTGGTCTTCACTTTCCAGAGCATTTGATAATAAACCTTGATTATTTATCCATCATTTATAATCTTCAGATTGGCTTATAGAACATTTAGTCTAAGACTTAACATTAATATTACAATATCTCTGGGTGTATGATATATTTGCAACTATTCTTACATATCGACTCAGTTATTAGATCTGTCAGATGGAAATGAAATTTGTTGATCACTTTAAGTTTGCTCTTTTTAAAAAGTTTTTAAAAGTAGATGGACCAAATTATCTTCAATTCAAGTGTCAAACAACAAAATGAATTCGAAACTAAAGTCTTGAAATTGACAATATATTCCATTCATTTTAGATCAAAATATCTATTCTAGTTGGTAATAGAATTAGTTTAAATAAAATTAATTAAAGGGATATTTTTTAATGATGCAATTATCATAGAATCAGAAACTTACCTCCTTGGCAAGAAAATTAAGAATTAAACTGACACTGAATCCAGAGTTGACATGGAATTTAGTTTTAAGAATCTTAATTCAATTTAAATTCTGAATGAGCTTAAATCCGCAGCCGTATTAGGCCGAGCAATATCTTAAGCTTGATTTAATTTGTAGTTCCTTAATAGAATATCTCTTTATATAAATAAAATCGAGATAATAAATAGATTATTATCAGTATGAAAGTCCAATTAACTCTATTTTTCAACCGGTAACCGTTTGCATGGTCGATAACCGAGAACTCAAATGAGAACTAGCATGAAACCGTAACGGAAATTGATGTTCGATAAGGTTTGATACCGAGGTGATGTAAAGATGTATCTCTTATATTTTCTTATTTAAAGAACATAAGGCAAGAGTGTGGCAATGATGGCAATAATAATAATTTTGATTGCCTGAACGTCTGATCAATTACGGCCACACGCCGCTGCCATATCTGCTAATTGGGCAGGACAAACGGCGTTTGGCTAATTACAATTGGCCCAATTGGCTCTTATGGCAGGCATTTGGACTGTTGCCGATCTGTTTAGCTCGCGCCATTCCATTTACGACTATCTCAATGAAATTAATGCATAATTACAGCAATAAAACAATAAAATTATGAAGCACTGGCCACCGTCGAGAAAGAGACAAATGGGAGAGAAAGAAAGAGAAGGCAGACGGGCAATGGCCATAAATATTTACAGCCAAGCAAACACTTGCTCAAATTAAGTACTCGTTAAATGGAAATTGAATAGCGGGCGGGTGCCGGAGAGACCATGAACAAGCCGGACAGGGAGACAGCGAGACAACGAGACAGCGAGCGCACAAATTGATAAAAAGATAAATTGAATCATAAAGCGGGTCGTGGGTTAGCTCCGACTTCTTGGAGTCCAGTAGCTGACCATCCGGAACCTTTTAATTGGCATACAAAAAGAGCGCAAACTGAATCGCAGTCGGACTTCCATTGTTTCAATGGTTCACCTCTACGGTTGTCCGACTCTCCGGTTGTCCGGTTGGTTTTTAACGCAAATTATTAAACATTGAACAAATAACAAAGATGGGCTGGAATGGCGGCCTGGCTTTGTGGTTGGGTCTGGCAGCAGCTGTGGCTGCGTTTTATGGCTCGAAAACATGAGCCGCAATGCGCAGTTTCGTCTCCGTTTCAGACCCGGCCAAAATCCAGATCCGAAGCTGACGTCCCTGCTCGGGTGCAGTCATTTCGTATGATTAACTTTCGGATTTTGTAAAATTATAATGGGTCTCTGATGTGAAATGGGGAATGTGAATGCGGATGTGGATGTGGGTATTCATGCCTTTGCCTTTGCAAATGGCGGCTTTCACCCTCCGGGCTCCACTTCCAAAAGGAATTAAGCTCGTAAAATATCCAAACAAATGCAATACGAACTTGCCCCGCTTGGGGACCGTGAGGCTGATGCTTCCGTTTCTGCTTGGGCTTCCGTGGGGTTGAGGGTCGGCAGAAGGGAAGCTCGTAAAAAGGGGGAAATGCCCATTAAATTTGCAACCCCCAAAAAATGCTGGCAGCAACAACAGAAACAATTCATGAGGGGCGAAACAGAATCTGCATTAGCATGCTATGAGAATGAAGTTGCCCATCAGACACACGTGTATTTTATACTTATGTATGAGAATTTATGTTGGAGTATATATGTTATTTGTATGTATACTTACTGTATGTACATTATACATACAAATTTGTATGTTATTCATTAGTTAACGACACCTAGCCAGTTGAACTTTCAGGTTATCAGTTTGCTATCCAGTCTTTTAATTTTGTTTTTATGTTCCTAGAATATGTGTGTTTGTCTTTTCCGATTTGATTAAAAGAAACCGTTTTTTGCTTTTGTAGTTGTTGGAAAATACTCCCTTTTTATACTTAAGCAAAAAATGTATGCTTCTAAAAGTTCATTTTACTGTATTCTTCATATCAATATGTACGTGTGTTTTATAAAATATTAGAATTACTAAACGTATAAAATTATCTTTAAATCAAATTCCTACTGAGTTGTCGAGTTTAAAGAAAGTTAATCATCCAGTTGAAGAATTGTTAGATCTATTATTCTAAAAATTAAAGAAATGAATATAAATTAAATATACATATCATGAATACAATAAACATTTTATGATAAATCAGCTTAGAATCGACCCAAATCAGCGACTATCTGAGATGTCTAAATCAGCGGTGGGCCCGCAATGGCTCCGGGAGCCAGCGCCGGCTCCCCAATTCAAATTTCGTGCCCACCGCTGGTCTAAATGATTAAAGCATTAAGTCAATGGAAATAAAAGTTGACATAAGAATCCTTGACTGGAGTATGGATAATACGATAATCCCGCCGATGACTATAAGTTTTGTTGATAGTTCGTAGCTAAATTATACACATAAGAAATAAAAATGAGACAATTGCAATATAAAGTGAGATTAAATAATTGTGAGTGCAAATCTTTATCAATTTAATATCGGCAATTTAAAGGTGCACTTAAATTGAACAATTCGACAGAGATAAATGCGTCGAGTTCGCTGATTAGAGATTTGCTCAGTGAGCGAATGAATTGAATGAATGTGGTGGAGTAGAAGCGAAGCAAGTACCAAGAAAATGGATACGAGACAAAGGCAAGACAAGAGCACAAAACGAGGCAGCAATAAAATGGCTGCGAATGAGAATGGGAAAGAAAAGACAACGGAGAGCAGAGGCCGAGCGCAGGGGGAGTTTTTCTTTTTCTTCTCTTGCTTTTGTTGTGATACCCAGAACCAGGAGATAGAGATGCCAGACACAGCAACGGTTGCTGAAACAGATACAAAAATACAGATATACATAGATACACACACACACACACACACTCAGATACACACTCATTTCGTTAAATGCAGGGCGCAGTTGGTGAGAGTGCGAGAGCAGAGGCGCACGCGAGAGCGAGATGGCAGCCTACGGGAGAGTGAGCGAGCCAGAGAGAGAGAGGGGCGGTCAGAGTGCCGAAAATAAGCTGACGACGACCGCAACGAGCCAACCGAGGCAACGGCAACGACGACACGACAGCCCAGTAGAACCTGAAGGCATGTGGTGAACAAAATACACGCAGTCTTCTGCCGGAAAAATTGAGTGGCAAAGCTACAGGCCAGTTTCCGCTACGTTTTCAGGGCGAGGCCGCTGAAAGGTAGCCGAAATTTTCTTACACAATTCAGTGGTAATTTTTGCTGCAAGAAAAAAAGTCCCTAGGGACTGCAGCTGCAGCCAACTTAACGTTGCAAACGACTGGCAATAAATATCGAAAACACTTTTCATAAGTTTCCAACCATACTATGCTATATTTCTCTATGGTTAAAAGAATTCATAAGAAACGTAATATATTGAATAACTTATTTTATTAATTAAGCATTTTTAAAATATGATAAAATTATGTTTTATTATTAAATATTATTATCGTGGCGGTTATCGATAAATACAAAGGGCTGACAATGCTATTATCGGCTACCGAAGACATTGCAGCCCTTCGTTTGTGTATTTTGTCATTGTGCAGAAAGAGTAAAATATGGTAAGTTTTAACTATAAATATATAAATTAATGATTATTTTCATTGTATTTTTAACCTTATAGATCGCCTGACTTAATTGCCCTATGACGAAGATCATATCTGTTGCCAGCAAGTCCAGGAGAGCATCACACGTAAGTAAATTACACAAATAATCAATTAGACACAAAATTTGTTATAATTATTGTATTTTCTTTGAATCAACTTGTAGGAGGCTCTTCAAAATGGAAAGTAAGAAGATTGGCAAATCGCCCAACAATAAGGTAAGAATTAATCATTCTAATGCTCTTCCAACAAACAATTAATTGATTCTAAATTTCAGATTGACCCTTCAACCGAATGCTGTGGCCAGGAGGAATTAAATAATAAGTAAAGTTAGCTTTAAGTTTTATTATAAGTAAACTGATATTTAGTTTAAAATGAAGTGCATTAAAATAAAAAAAAGTTAATTAATTTCTTGTGTGCATAATTTTTTGCCGTCAATTCGGCACAATTTCCCAGTGGCCTACAGCCAGGGCAAAAATTTCCCACCGCTGAACGTCAATGTAAAATTTTCGCACGTCTTCAGCTGGTACCCCCGCAAACCGTGCCGGAAAATTTCGGCAGGTCTTCAGCTAGCGTATACCGAATTACCCCGGCCACGCTAATGTAAAAGCGAATTAGAACTTTACACAAAGTGGCTGCACATACCGGCTGCAAGTTCGGCTGGAAATCTGTATACTTTTCCATACAAAAAGTGCTACTGGGAGCGGACGCTGATGGAGACGCATAAGGAGAGAGGAAAACGGAAAAAGCGAATGCAAAAGCAAACGCACAACAAAATTAAAAGCCAACGCAAAGGCGACAGCAGCAGAAGCAGCAGCAGAGACAGCGGCAGCGAAAGACGAGAATAAGACACAGAGAGGATAGAAAAGAGAGAGAGCGAGAGAGCGAGCGATAGAGAGCGGCAAAGAAACGGAGCTGCAAACGGAAAACACATTTTCCAGCCTCGTCGACTTTTTACAACGAATTTTATGGCATTTGGTCATAAACTTCTTGTTAGTGTAGAGCGGATCGCAGCGCGTGAGAACCGAACGCCAGAAATCGACTGCAAACAACAAAACAGCTAAACAACAACAACAGACAATAAGAGCAAAACGAAAGCAAACAAAAACAGCAATAAGACAAGGCGAATTACGCACAATTCAAAATCGCAAATCTCACAGATCCAACTCTGAATAGTTCGAGCATATCTAAGTTTTGATAGTGCCGGGAAAGTGTTCTTCCAAGTGCCTTGGCGCGAGTGAAAATGCGAGAAAATTGCCGGGGCGAACGAAAAGCGCCGTCGAGGGCTGCTCCACAGATTCTTTAACCGCAACTGCCAACTGCAAGCTACAAACTGCATGCCACAAGCTCAACCACAGAACGACCATTAAGTAGCTGTCACGTCACGTAAGTAAGCTTAAATCTTCATAAGTGCTGCAATTGTTGTTTAATTGGCAACTAACATATGAATGTGCCATGTGTCCAATTCGAATCATTAAGTGAACAGTGTCCTCGGTCGGGTCCTTGGTCTGCCAAGGTTACCTACTATACACCGATGCCGCCGCCGCATTAGGTGCTAACTTTAACGCTTCAAGGTTGCTGCCATTTAATGGGTTCACGTCGCAGCCATTTGCCATTCGCCGCTGCCGTTGCCCGTTTCCATTACAACTTACGACAATTCCAACAATTCCAACAATTCTGGCAATTGTCGGATGCAACGTATGCATGACTTGAATTATGCAATTGCCGTAGCTGCAGCTGCGTCTGAGTTGAGCTTGAAATTAAACACTTTTTGACTCGAAGGTTAAAAAAATCGAATGGTGTTCAAAGATTTAAGTTTCAAAAAATAGAAATTCCTAAAAGTTATTTAAAGAGCGTTCTTAATAAATTTATGCAACTATAGTTAATCTTTGCATTTGCTTTAATCAATTATTTGAGTTGTTAGCATTACAAATATTGATTGAAGTTTACTGTATAGGAAAGTTTCACATTATGATTTAAACAAATAAATTATATCATTAAAAAACATTTTTATTAATGTTTTAGCTTAGCTTAAAATTTATAATTAATAGTTAGTTGCTCAACGCAATAACAGAGACTTGAGCCCACTTATAACAAATTAATAAATATGGCTGTACAATTTTAAATATTAATAATAATGAAGAGTGAAAATTTGGTTTGATTTCTAATTTGTTTTTTGGTCTGGCTTTTACTATAGGTTTTTGTTTTTACTCTTTGAAATGCTTTAAACGTCACTTACTTAACGGCTCACTCTACAAATATTTTAAGATTTTTAAGTTGCAATCAGTTTTATGACCAAAATAGAATCTATCAGGTGTGCTACAGAAATCTCTTCCACCTGAAAAAGGACATAAATTTCATACAAACTTAAGTCAAATTCAAGTGTAAGAGATTTCTGTAGCACATCTGTATGACTTTGAGTTGAGCATATTTTATTTTTATATATTTTGTTCTTAATCTTTTTGTCTTCTGTTGATTTGTTTCAAAAGAAAGAAAGTGGTTAAGCTTGGTTAGAAATTTAAAGATTCGGTTCTGGGTCGTTTCTATTCATAACACAAATCGCATTTACATAGAAATTCACTCAATCAATCTTTGCATCTTTAGAATAAATAAAAATTTGTTTGTTTAAATCATTAAAATAATCTGCTAAGCACTATAACAGATTGTTATATGAGGTCAATATACACGTAAATAGAGCCTCTCACTGTTCACAAACACACACACACACAACCACATCCCGCAGACTTCATTACCGATCAGGTGTTAATTGCACAACGTCTTGCCAAGGACTTTGGCCCTTTCCTGTGTCCGTTTTATGATGGAATCTCCTCAATTGAGCGTTGATGGCGCACTTAATAGCATGAGCACTCGATGAAGGAAGAGCTTGCTCTGTTTGTGCGCTCGACTGGATTTATTAGCGGCACTAAAGTCATTAGCGCCACTCATCGACGTCGACATCGACATCGGTGAAGGCATCGGGAACGTCGACATCTATGTCGTCATCTCCATCGCCATTGCCATCGTCATCGCCATCGTCATCGCCATTTCCAATCCATTGCGTGTCGCACCTGCATCTTTACCTGCACCTCGCAGCCGTGAGTAATTGCGGCAATCATTTCATAAATATACTTAATCGTTATGCGGTCGGTTTACCGTCTACCTAAAATAGAACCTGTAGCAGGAGCTGGACACAATAAACTCTGATTGCATTGCATGAGTTCATTAAAGCGCTATCAAATTCCACAGTTTTTAAAGGTGACTTCCCATCACCTGCAGTACTCAGATACTCAGACGAGGGGCAGGGCCTAAATTGTGTGTTGTGTGTGTATCTTTTTTTCGACTTGCGACATGCGACATGCGTACTGCCGCCATTTGCCGACGGTGGTGGTTGGCCAATGCGACGCGGCGGCGGCCATGATGGCTGCCATTCAGCTGCCATTGCGACTGTGCGTGCTTGCACTGAGAGAAATAGTGGTGAGAGAAATAAATGATAACAATCGTTGTGCAGTAAACAAATTTGTTTATTGTGTAACTTTTGTCTATATTACCTAATAAAAAGTTAAGTTTAAATAAAGTAAATTGTTTATTTGTTGTGTAATTGACGCAGTCTCTGAGGTCGACATGTTTATATCGTCAAGCAAACTGATCCATTTATATATCCACATATATGTCCACACATTTATAAGGCCGTATACATAAATTTATTTATATTTTAAATCAATTATTCTTTGTTTACCTCAACTCACAAAACACTAAACTATAACTATTAAATATTAAAATAAAATAATAAATATAACCAACTAAATACCAAACACATACCTTAAAGTAACGAGTAAGATTCGTGCCTACCCTCGCTCGTTAAAAAAACCAGTTATTTAGTTCAAACCTTCCCCGCTAGGAGAGCGGACAGTTTGGTTTGTGTACAGGCTGCCGTTTTAGAATTTAGTGCGCAAACTCAACAACAGAGCGCGCTTTGAAAAATACTTAAAATATACCGGCAGTCAAAATGGAACATAAAAATTGGGTTTATTTTATTAGCTAAACAATCGGCAACTGTAAAATGAATGAGGTGAATGAATAAGCGGACGATCCAACGGACAGTGAAATATACATAAATGTCAGATATTAATGATATGTGACAGCTTTGCATTATTCTTGATAACTGAATTATAAATCACATCAATATTATCTGATGCACTTGTCGGACTGACGCCTGTTACTAAAAAGCTAGAAACATCAATTCTATTAGTTTGACTTATTTTATGCAATTTATTTTGGCGTTGGGTTAATGTCGATAGATGTCGCTTAGCGTTGCCAACTATTTCGATTGGAATAGGACCAACTATCAATAAATGAAACGAGCATCATTTCACTATTGTTTTTTCTCCAGTAATTTTTTTTATTTTGAAGAAGACTATTATAGATTTATTTAATTTAGTTATTTGGGACTATTTCTTGATATAATTTTTTGTTTATTGAAGATTTTATGTATAATTATATGTTCCAGCTGTAAATATTATTTAATTTAAAGTGGTGTATTGTTACATGTAGGTCTTTCGTAGCATGTGTACCTTGTTCATTTTGAATGCCAAAGAAAAGTGGTGGGTGGAGTCAACCCCATTCCGAATGGCAAATGCGACAAGATAAGGGACGGACTCAACAGACCTCTGTCCTCTGTCTGTTGCTTTTATCTAGGAACAATTTCAACAGCAATTGCTGCAGAGCGAGTCTGCTCTCGAGGGACATGTCTTTGAAATTGTATTTGTATTTGTATCTGCATCTGTATATCTGGTTCTGCTTTGGGTTCGACTTCTCCTCGTGTTTCTACTTGTGCTGCTGTTGTGTTACTAACTCTGCTGACTCCACATCGGTCTCCACAGATGTCTGGGCCATTGCCCAGAGGAAGGAAGCCAGAAATTACCCAAGCATGTGCAAGTCGAACAGAAGGCAAAGAGACGGAACAGAGATTGGGCTGGGAAGCGTATGTACGCTGAACACATGAAAACTTCTTCCAAGAACATGGCATCAGCGTCGCGAACATTTTCATTTCATTTCATTCCATTTCCCGCAAATTGAATTCTTAGGGAAAAATGCCATTCCATGACCGTTGCTGCAACTTGTCCGCTGGCAGTTCCGTGGAACCGTCAGTCGGTGATTGCTCCACATTTGGCTGACTTCCGCTCTGGCCACATATGGAACGCACCCCCTTACAAGCTACTCTACTCTTGCTCACTCATGACTTCGATGAATCGCACATCAGCTGCTCTTCAGCTTATACTTGTTACCTTGGCACTCGTCCAAGTCACCAAGACACTCCTCTCATTTCCCTAAGTACTATCGAGACAAAGCAGATGCGTCTAACGCCTAATCAATCTGATACTCATAATACATAATACATATTAAATTCAAGCCGAGAACTCGTTCATTTTTTTAATTTAATCTTTTAAGTAATAATACATAAATAAATATATGTATACAAATTTAATAGTAAGCAATTAGTAAATAATGGCCATGTTCACCAGAACAAATCGACAACAGAAAATCGATTAACTTTGTATGATTATTCTGGTGAACGGCAGTGATTAGGAATCATGATTTAAAATTTTGTGATTATGATGCCAGAAATTCATCACCAAAATAGTACGCTGAAATTCTCTGATTGTGATGCCTTGTTATCGAAACAACAAATCGTAATCAACAGAACACAAGATTTGAAAATAAATAGAACAAAATTAATTAGAAAACTACAGAATACTAATTTGGTCTTCTTAAGCAAATGCAAATGCGTATTTTTGAGGAATACTGTTAGGAAAAGTGCTTTAATCTTTCATATATAAAATATTAAATGCGCATACAATATTGGCTTAATTTTTGTAATAATGAAACATATAGTATTAACAGCTTTGACAAAAAAAGGAATGACAACTTTGCATTTGCCTCAAAGCGTTCACCAGAATTCGAATAATTTTTTGATTTCTGATACATGATTACTGATCGATTTGTTCTGGTGAACACGGCCAATGATAAAGATATTTAATATTTTTTCAGTTGAGTTGATTTAGAGGTTGAGATAATTTTAAAATTTGTTTAAGAGAAAAGTTGATCAAAAGTAGTAGTTGAACATTTTTTTTTAGCTTGCTCTGAATAAAATGAATGTGTTGTCAACATTTATAAATTATATTTATGACCATAAGTTTGTTACTTTCACTGTAAAAGCAAAACTATATTCTTTGAGTTTTTAAATCGATATTCTTGGCGATTTTTGAGCTCCATCGTCTTTACATAAGTAAACACGCTGAAGTGTTTGTGTGTGTTTATGTTTTTATGGATATTCAAGTTTTTAGTATGTATTACTTGTTATGTATACATAAGTACTATATATAGAGAAAGAGAGCCAAAGCTGTTACTGCGATTTTCAACTTGGTATCTTGATTTCAATGCGGCCAAAAAACAAACAACAAACAACAAACTTTGCCTGCCAACGGAACGAGAACACAAAGCAGAAGACGAAGATGAAAATGAAGATGGAGAAGAGGAGGCTGAAAAGGAAGGCAAAAGTTGTGGAGAAGCGTCTCCCGACATTCCACGTGCACGCTGGGATTAGTTGGGAGCCAATTTATTTTATGTCCTGAGGCACAAACATAATCATGTCTAATTTTGTTTACTTTCAAAAATGTGCGTGCGTGAGTGTATCCATGTGACTGTGGGCTGAATTCGAAACGGGAACGGGAACGGGAATGATGGTGTGTCTACACGCGTGGGTGACTGTATGTGAACTCTCTATTCGTTGTTCTTGTACTCGAACTGACAGTGACAACAACCACAACAACAACAACAACGACACCGACAACGACAACGTTCATTAACTAAATTTAGAGTGCGACGGCTGTTGCGGCCACGAAAGGTTGTGCGGGGACAGGGACAGGGACAGAGACAGGGGCGGGGAATGACACCCCAGCAGGAAATTACATATTTACATGGCGAACAACGACATTCACCCTGTGGGTGGGGAGGGGGGTGTTCCCGCACCCCGACAAAGCGCAAGTTACGCAATCGAATGAGGCAGCGCGAAATCAGAATGCCGAGCAGAAGGAAGAGGCGAGGAGGAAGGAAGGGGGGGAGGAGTCGGTGCTCTTGGTCCTTGGGCCATTTCGCACTTTAACCCACTCCCAGACAAGGGTGCGGCAGCAGCTGGAGGGGTGGGTGACGGGATGACGGGATAAAGGGGATGGGTTGGGATGGGAGGGTGGCTTGTTGTTATTTTAAAATTGCGTGCTTGCTGAACTGCGTGGGTAGAGAAAGGGGGAAGGGGAAGTCCCTCCTCTCGTTGGGGCTGTTGGCTTTTGTTGCGTGCTGAAGTGATTACGAGAAGGCCAAAAGGGGAGAGGGGGTGTGTGGTGAGGGGGATGCGTCGAGCTGTTCCAGTTGGCTCGGCTGGCAACCCTTTTCTGGTTCTGGTCACATTCTTGAGCAGTGCCAAAATGAAAATGAAAATGAAATTGTATTTCATTTGGCCCGAATAGGAATGCAATAATTTTGGGGACCAAACTCATTGTATCCCCCTCTCCCCACCCTCCCTGTTCCAGCACAAAATGGCGGCAATTAAAATGTTTAATGAAATTTTGGCAAAACGCCGTTTTGTTGCGGAATGTTCGGAAAGGCTTTGAGTTATTTTAATTATCTTGGCGTTTGTTTTACGGCCACTCTCTTTCTCATTCTCTAGTCTGTCTGTCTGTCTGTCGATCGATCTGTCTGTCTGTATGTCTGTTTGGCAATTGCAATGGCCGCTTTGACTCCAAGTACGCAATCATGGCCTCATTCATATGCACGCAACCACAAGATTCAAAACCAAAAGCTGCGATGGCAAATGCGGTTTTGGTTTCTGCCAGGCAGGCGACGGCAATTGTAGTCGTGAAATCGGATTGCGTGTAGCAATAAATCTGTGATTTTAATGCGCGTTATTAAACTGCAAGCAGTTGCAGTCCCAGCCCAGCCAAGACCAGACCAGACCAGACCAGGCCAATAAAATGCAATTAATATGTTCCAGCAACCTGCAACAAAGTTTGAAGCCGCCGCGGAATGAGTTTCTCAGTTTTCGAAGCTTGCACAAACCACGGCACAGCAACAGCAACAACAAATACAAATACAATAGCAGACATTATAAGATCGAGGTACGTCGATTGTCATCATCATCATCATCATCATCACCAACGTCGATGTCTGGGCTGTGAGCTGGTGCAGCGGCGACCCTTTGTCTTCGACTCCATTTTGCACAGTTCGATTAAGCCAGAGCTCGGAATTTGCATTGTAAATTTCGCGATATTATGTTCGATAATGGGCGATGACCCCCCTCTCTTCCCATTCCTCGAGACCTCGAGGCTCGATTCAAAGCTGCGCTTCGTTATCGGTTGGCGCAAACAAGTCACGTCGCCTAATTTATGCGACGGCGACTGAAAAAGAAAAAGAAAAAAACAGAAAAATTAAGAAAAAATGCTAAAATATTCGAAAAACGTGTCTTTCGATTTTTAATGGCCGCGCATAAATTTGAGCATTAAGACTCGTAATAACTTCATTACATCAACTATAATTTGCGAAAAACAATGCCGGCCACACACAACAACCAAAATGTCAGCTTTGAATTCGCGTTTGCCCAAAAACCGCACAAAAGAATAGCTCAAGTTGGTGTATTCAAATGTTCATTCATAGAAATACGAGTGCGAATACAAATGCAAACTTCGATCCAAACAAAAGCGCGATTGTCTTAGGTCTGAAGTTATACTGTCGATTACAACAAATCATTTTCTGAGAACATATCTCACGATCATCAGTTGCGATTTTTTCAGGTTATACATTTTGCCGGCGGCAGAGAATTTTCGACAAACTGAAATTTCGATGTCTGTCATTTGTTTTTTTGCTCTTGTTTATTTTGCCTGATTTGTGCTGATTTTAATTGCTTTTCTATATAGTCTACTATAAATAGAGTATCTATTTTAATTAAATTTGCATACTGTATAGCATTTAAGTTCGTAAAAGCAACTTATCCAAATTTAAAATACTTTAAATTAGTTTAAGATCAAATTATAATATCATTATGAAGTCTGCACTCTGATATAGATAGATTTAACTATAGTAAGGAACAATCGAATCTCAAAGAATATCTTACGATTAATTAAAAAAATGCCTAAAAGAGATAACAATAGTTTAGTATTGTCTGGACAGTCAAAATAAGATAGATTTGAAGTAGCTGAAATTTGATATGAAATAGAAATAAATATATTCAATAAAAGTTAAAACTTATATGCGCCTACAATACTTGTGTTTTTAGTTAATGTATTTTAAAAAATGGAAAATTAAAATTTGTAAATTTTAATGGTATACATTATTGGTGTACAATTTTGCGATCAGGTGGTCAAAAGTATTGACGGACTGAATATTCTTTTACATATTCTGCATTTTGTTGTTATTGTTGGAAAAATGTTGCAAACAAAGTATTGTTGTCTCGCTTATTTTTGCAATGAACTCCATAAACATGACGTTATGTAAATAATTTTGAACACCTCTGTATATTTATAATTTAATTTGTAGTATATAAACTTAAATTATTATTATTAGCTTAATACTATTGCACTTGTTGTGACTAGCGGCCTAATTTGTAATATGCTTGTCTCGCTGGTATGAAGTACAAAATAAATTCTAATAAATACCTGAAAAAATCTGCCAAAGTAAATATAGTATTTCATATATGGGCTAATCCGAAAATTTTTAAACCAAGGGCGAAAACCTAAAGTTGTCAAAAATTTGCATATTTTTGATAATAGTTGCTATAATATAATACATTTTCAGGCTTCAAATTACAAAAACAAAATGGTTTTACGGTGGTCTGGTTGTTCATGGCCGAGCCTTATAAATTAATTCCTCTTTTTGCCTCCAAATTTAAATAATTCTTGTAAAAAAAAATGGTGTTTTCAATGGCCAAAAAAGTCAACAAAACGGTCGTCTGAGTGCTTAGCGCTTAGCTTATCTTAAACTTTGTTTAATTTTCTATTACTTAAGATGAAAACTGTATCGAAAAAATATTTAATATATATTAATAATTTGAACAAAAGTATGTGTGTAAAAAGTGTAACGTCCGCAACAGACAAAAACTAAGATTTTTAATTAAGGAGACTACTTATCTTTCTTTTTGATGCTGGATTGATATGGTCATATATTCCACTTAAATTTTTGTATTGGGATATTTTTCGTTTACTTTGCAAAATTCGCTAATATGTGTGCAAATGTACGTTAACCTCAAATCGACTTCCATTCTTTGTAAAATTTGAAAATCCGCAACTCAGGATTAGCCCATATTTAAACTTGCACTAAGATTCGATGACCCTCTGCCGCGCTTTTCTTCATATTAAAGTAATGAAGAAGAACTCACCGCAAAAACTCTTTATCTGGTTAAAAGATCAACATGTTCGAGGCAATATTAAATACTGTTCTTTACGTTTGAATAATGGTAAAAGCTGCTAAAAAAGCTCATTGTCAATAGGTTTTAGTGTCACGAAATTGGAAACTGAAATATTGCTTCATATACTAATGGCCGCCCCTTGTTTGATATTCAAGTACCCAATATAAATATCGCGCAAAGGATCGAAGAAATAATTTCTATATATTTCTACATTTTATTTCAATTTTTTCTAAATATTTCCATTTTTTTCTTAATTTAAAAGAAAAGTAATGGTAATTAACATAGTTTTGCACTAGCATTAAGTAATGCCACTGAAAAATGTTTATTACTTTTCATTTTTAACGCCTACTGAAAAGAATTTTCATTAGCACTACTCTTTCAATGCTAGTGAAAACTCGATTTCATTAGCACAACTTTGTTCAATGCCAATGATATGATAAATTCATTACAAAAGTAGTTAATTAGGAACAACTCTGGCTAAGATCATACTTTTTAAACTTAATTTTCTATTGTTACTACTGCCATTACTATTGCACTTGATTTGACTAGAGTCCTTATTTGTAACATGCTTGTCTCTCTGGTATGAAAGTACAAAATAAATTCAAATAAATACCTGAAAAAATCGGCAAAAGTAAATATAATATTTCATATATTTAGATAATCGTGTACAGCCACGGCAACAGCAGGGGACAAGCCGTGAGTTTAGTTAAGTTTCCACCTCGTACGACATCCCTTCTCTTTTTCCTTCTCTTTCTCTTTCTCTTGTCACATTCCCTTTCCCCCTTTGGCTTACTGCATACACCATTGGCATCATTCCACACAAATCCTGACGCAGCGGCTGCCACAAATCTCATTTCGTATGCAACATCAGCCGCTGCATGGGGCGGGGTTATGATTCTGTTTCTGTTTCAGTTTCTGGCTGTGGTTGGGGCTTTTGGGGTCGCGTATGGCGACAATGCCGAGGTGTTGATAGAATAACACAGGGCGTGAATTTTTAGTCGAAATATTACACACACACTCAAGCACACACACACACATATTGAAGGAGGGAGAAGCACGTAACCAAGTCGAGGCTTATACATATTTAAGCCCCATAAAGGAAATATCAAATGGCTGCCTGCTGCAGTGCATCCCTTTCACTCACACACATTTCTTCTACAGCTACGTGAGTGGGAGGGGGAGGAGGAAAAAGGGGGCTGAGATAAATGCACATATTAAATTTGAAACGTATTTGGAATTTTTGATCAGGCTTGAGCTTGATTCATGGCCAGAATGAATTTGGTGGTTGAACCTCCTGGGGCGGCATATGGTGACCGACCATGTTCACCGTGTCCATCGTTTGCAGGGGTTAAATGCTCGAGCCGACAGACCTTTTTCGTGTAGTTTAGTTGGAGTTGCCATCGCCGACGGCATTGCTCACAATTCACAATTCGCGATTGTCGTTCTCGATTTTCTCGTTCTTCCCAAAGCAGTTGAAGCGAAGGAGAACCCCAGCTCACGTCTTGTGCAGCTTTTCGATTCGTTTTGCTGGCTCTGCGACCTGATTGCCCAGTCTCAGCGGAGAGTCCTTCCCCAGTCCCCGTCCCCATCCCCATTCCCTCCAAGTAGCAGCGTTCAACCCACTCGGAGGCAATCGGCATCGAACTCATCTCAAATGCGCGCCTCTTATCCGATCCATTATTTCGATGGATTTATAGGCATGAAGGTTGGCTTCTTCTCCTCCTCCTCCTCCTATTATTCTCTTCGTCTTCTTCTTTTTTATTTTTTCTGTCTTTTCTTAAAATATTTTATGCCTTTCAGTTGGCTGCGGTGCGAGGTGTTTTTTTTATCTTTTGTTATCTCCTCTTAGTTGGGTCTCTTACTCCGCGTGGTAAGTGGATACGAGTATTGGCCGTCTAAACACGAGTGTGTTTGAGCATTTGAAACTCTTTCGTGCCTTTGAGATAGTCTCCATTTGGTGCTGACGCTGTCTAGTTTGTGGATAACACGAGTCAGAGGATCACCTACTCTTAAGTTTGAACTGTACTTTTCAGCTCCAATGAGCTTTAGGCAGTGCACTAAAATGGCTTTTTCATCGTTAAAGTCAATACACCGATATACTAGTTATAATAAAGTTTTATACTAGTTAAAAAAAGATGGTATATCTTTTAAGCGAGATAAATAGAGAATTTTCTGAGGTTAATTTGATAATGGCTTATTAAAAGATTGGTAAATATATGGTTCTGGAAAATGGTAAACTATTTTCTGAGAAGAATTGAAAAAATTATAAAATTAGGAATTCCAAAAATATATAAAATATTATCAATTATCATAATAAATTAGAAACATTTGCTGAAAATTTATTTACATATTTAGAAAATGGCTTCAAATACCAAAGTTATTGCTATAAAGAACGAAAGTCAGTCATAATTTATATCTAGAGCAGCGGGGGCACGAAATTTGAATTGGGGAGCAGGCGCTGGCTCCCGGAGCCATTGCGCGCCCACCGATGATGTAGAGTCAATATATTTATTTAAAATATACACTTTCTCAATAGGACTTTAGCTATTCACGAGAATATCTAAGTATGCGGCAAATGACTTGGATTTCTATCTTTTACCATTCTGATTTACGTTTACATAAGTTTAAATAAATAGACTTATTACTTCTAAGTTCAGAGTGTTTTCGCTCGTCTGCTCTACAGTGTTCATTCAATACTGTTGAATCATATTTTTATTTCAGCTCTTGCTTTTCCACACTCAATGTTCTGCTTGAGGTGCATAGAAAGTTGTGATTATTTTGGACTGAAACATGATTTGAAACAAAGGCAGAACGGGCATATTTTTAGAAAGTTACATAAGCGAACCCAAACACAAACAATCCTTTTGTATATATTAGTTGAATGCTCACCCCGAAGACCGTCAGAAGGACAGAAAGACAGAACGACATGGCAATCCCTGGCAAAGATGTGCCACCCTCAATGCGCTGCTCTAATTTCATTGTTCACGGTCGCTTCGTCCTTTGTTTGAGTTTTGAATGCGCCGCGTTCCATATTTGAGGCAAAAGGCAAGAGGCAAGAGGAAGAGGTTAAAGGGTTCTTCCAACCGTCGCATCCATAAATCAGTTGGGCATCGGTATCAGCATCAGTATCGACATCGACATCGACATTGGCATCGCAATATGCGTAAATGCAATAAAATCATAAAATGAATTGTGTAAGGCAAAATGGGACAGACGAGTAACAGGAGCAGGAGGCAAACGGATGCTAAACGGAAAATTTGAATCTCGCCTTAAGCAACGGGAGCGGTCGAAGTAACTGTACGGCGATTTAAGGGCTCTACGGCCGGCTGGCTTTTATGGCCCAGTCCAGCGTTAACTGGACGCAAATAGAGCTCGACAGGAACTGTGACTGAATAGGGACAACATGGCAGGAGTGAGGAGTGAGGAATCAGGAGCAGGTTCGTCTTGCCCGAGTACTGTGACATTCTTGTTGTCATTCGTACTTGTACATATTTTGATTTGGTGCGCGTGCAGGTCATGCTCTACTTTAAATGTATCTCCATCAGATGCAGATACAGATACAAATACATATGCTGCATAGAGATACAGATACATTGTGCAGCAGAATCATAAAATGGTTCTTTAACATTCCAGCCTCTGCCTTGTTGGCTGGACGGTTAATGGATGCTGGTAGTATGGTTATTTGGTTATAGGTCTGTGACTTCAGCCGACTGCATCTGTTAGATGCATATGTAAATTTAACATATGCAAATGCGCATTAGCCTCTGTCTCTTCTGCTCTGTCCAAGCTGCTTTGGGCTCGTCCCGCAGCGAATTCCAAGTGCCCTATAAAAGTGTCACTTTTTATATGGCCAGTTCGAAGTCGATGTCATTGCCGGACGACGATGCCAGGCCCCTGATTAGGCCATGGAATAGTGGAGAAATAAATTAATGAGCAGCGTTCTCCACATGCCATCTATAGTAGATACGAGTAGGTATAAATACGCATGCATATATAATATGAAAATTATTTTTATTTGCATCTGTCGAGGTGAACAAACTGCTGCGAAATATACAGCGAAATTCCTTTGGCAAAATGCAGAGGCAATAATTTCATTTGCATTCAGATTGGACTTGTTTATTTGTCCAGAATCGTTGGCATAAACAAAACCTCGCATTATTTACAAATGTTCATCTTAATATTTATGCAGTTCCTTTTCTCTTTTTGGCATCGAACAGCTGTCTGCCATTTTTATGGGAGATTCATAGCGCGATGCGGATGAAATCGCGTCAAGATTTTGCAAATACTATGATTTGGTCAATATTTTATTTTATTTATTTATTTTTTATTTAAAATCAAAATTGGGAGCATAATTCAAAATGATTAGTTATAATAAGAATTATAGATTATTTTATTTAAAATTAAATCAATTTTATTGAATAACGTTGTTAAGATGTGAAAATTTGTGTGAAACTTGAAGAGATTCGTAAGGCGAAAGCTGCAAATGCATATACAGGGTGCTCCAATTGGTGTTTTGACCGCAGTCTGGCAGTCGTTGTTGGCAGTTGCTGTTGCCACTGAGCGCAATAAATCCAGAAACCATAATCGGGATTTATGGATGTTGTTCTTGTTGTTGCCGTTGATGTTGCTGTTCATAATGTTGTTGGGCTGATGTCGGCGGTGCTTCAAACATTTTTATGATGTCTCTGCAGCATTTATGAGTGCTATATGAGGCGAGGAGGGGAACACGTTGGGCGGAGGACGCGGGACGCGGGACGGAGGACGAAGCGGCGCGTGTTGGTCGAGGTAAAACAGCCACTGATATTACGCGCCGAGCATAAAATCGGAATAATTTGCAACAGGTGATAATTGTTTTACAATATGTTTGCCTCTCTGTGTGTGTGTGTGGGAATGAGAAGTAAAGAACAAGATTATTTACGAGTATGAAAATGAATAAGTTCGATACTTTTTAGCTCTTTGATTAACATAATTGTAGACTCGAAGATATGCAACTAAATAAAGAAAGAATTTCATGTTTACAAATCCACATGTTTATTTTATAATAATTGAAAATCTCATAATTTTGAGTAAATGAAAAATTTGGAAATCATTCAGACAAATTCAGATTGTGAATGATTGTCCAAATGACTGATGTTTCGTTAGTCCAAGTACAAAAAAAGGCCGCCGCTAATTGATGGGCAATTTAAATAAAAACTTTTATGATTTGTTTTGATTTTTGCAATTGGTGTTTTTACGAGGGCGCTACCTGGAGCTATATATATTGGGATATTGATGGGCCCTCATTGCTATGCAATATTAGTGCGGATTTTATTGTACTCAAATTAATTGTACTACTGTTAATAGTTCTTTGCTTGCTGTCGATGGAGGTGTCACAACTCACGTAATAAACGCCACCCCGTTTACTCGGCTTTGTCACACTGTTTTGGCCTCGGCTTCAGTCCCATAAACCGCAATGACAACCGATGTATAGGTATGGATATGTACATACATGTGTAAGTCTGTAAAAGCAAAGAACGAGAACGATGTGTATGTGTATGTGTACAATATCTTGGGCCTGTCCCATAATTCACTCGCTCAAACACTTGAATGGCCTCGCACTCGTAAAAACGGGCGAGCGAGAAAAGAGTTTTACAATCGTTTAAAAACTCGTCAAAAAATTAGGCCTTAAAATATTGTACGATTTGCGTTTGGCGAATGCTGTGGCAGCAGCAGCAGCGGGACTGCATCAATAGACATTCAACGCCCACACACACACACACACAACGACAGGACTTACACCCACAACAACACACAAGTCTAGTACTCAATACTGACGCTCTCAGCTCCCCTCCAAACTGGTGTCTGTGTCGGCGTAGTCGCTTTTATGAGCCTACAAAATATTTTTATATTAGCAATAATTTCACTAGATGGGCTTGTGGGCGATCGGAGAGGAGCGGGGCTCGGACGGGGGGCTGCGGGCTGCACGGCACTTAATGTGCACAAACAAAAGCAACAGCAACAAAAGTGACTTTGATTTGTTGAACATTTTTAGCGTCGTTTGCGTTGCTTTGTTTTGCTTTGGCGTTTGCTTTGACATTTTATTAGTGATTCATCGACGGCATCAACAAAAGCATGCCAAACAATTAAAAAGCGATTATTTTTACTATCTATTTCTATAATTTCGCATAGTGTTTTCATGCATTCCGTACACTTGTTTTATTCCCATTCGTTTCTGCTGTCGTTCTTTTTTCTTTCTGTTTGTTTTCTTTATTTTTCTTTTGTGCTGCTACTTCTTATTCTTCTACTTCCATTTGAAGTGGGCAGTTCCATGCTGTGTCGGCCATTGGTCTTGCGTCTCGCTCGCAACAATGGCCGGCTGGGGTAGTGCGATCAAGCGATCGTCGCCTCGCTCTTACCAATACCCCCTAGCGGCAGCAGAGCAGCACAGCAACAGCATGCCGCCGCGCTCTGCGTCTTTGTCGACTGTGGTGAGTTTCGCTGCTTGTGTGTTGAGTTTTGACACAGCGCGACAGCGACGCCAGCAGAGACGCAGCCATTGCATGAGTTTTTTACATTTGCTGCAGCAGCTGCACAATTTACTCTCATATATAAGTATGTAAAATGTATGTGCAACGAATATGAAATAAAAATATGCGTTTGACAATATGCATTTCTGTGAATTATATTTAGTTTTTGAGAATTTAGTTGTGTGCAGGGAAAATTTGACAGAGTTCCAAATTCCTATATTTCTTTACTGTAATTAGGAGCGGCCACAAATAGAAAACTCATATTAAAAGGAGACTGGCAAAGGGGATATTTGAAATGAGTTTATCGCATTGATATAACCAAAATACACTTGTTGCCTCAAATGCTCAGTTATGGCCAATAAGATATGAAAATTGTACATCTTCTTTTTTAACGTTTTAACCTTTTGCGCCGGTTAATGCTTAATGCAGTCTCCGACTGAGACTGAGACTGAGGTGCGGTTTAATGACGTTGCGCTTTAGTAGCTGAATGCACAATTCGCTGGCGCCTTAATCGCCACACAATTAAATTTATTAGCTCTTTCAAATTAAATGCTAAAGCTCAGCATGACTTCTGATCGTTCGAGTCAAAAGATATACATAAGTATGTATGTAATTAAAAATATAATAATATTAACAATTAAGCCAATTACAATTACTCGGCAGTCTGAAATTCAGACACTCACAGCAGAGAAGAAACATTTGCCAAATTCAACTTCAGTTTAGTGCTTACCCCCAATTTAACCTTTACCCGCAGACACACACACACATACACACCAAGTCGAGGCTAGCAGAGTTAACAACAACAAAAACAACATTCAGCGAGCAGTTTTCAATTGTTTTTGTTGTTGTTTTGTCTGCCAGTTTTTTTTGATATTTTGCCTGGTTGCAAATCTCTCGCAGCTTTCGAAATGGCAGTAACACACACACACACACACACACACACACACACACACAGAATACATACATACATGCATATGTGAAACTGGTGTCGAGGCCGCCTAGATGTCGAAGTCGACGTCGACGTCGTCGTTGCGTCGCTGCTGGCTGCGTGGCAAGCAGCGCGTTCCCGTTCAACGTACTCTTCACTCTCCACTCTCCACTCTCCACTCTGCACTCCGCTAAAAGTTAATGGACCGTGCATGTTTTTCCCTCAGCCGTGGCGCTTAACATTATTTATGATGGATGGAAAATTACTATTTCCCTCTCTCTTCATTTCAACTTCCTTTTCCAGTGCTTTTAGTGGCCGCCATTGGCGGGTCGCCTTTGCTTTGCTCGGCATTTCTGGCATTGTTGCTACAGTTGCATATTTCAAATATTTTCACAACTTTTTCCCCCTATCGCCTGACTGACTTTACAATGCACTTCAACACACATACATACATATATACATACATAGATACGTTCTTCAGCCACATCTGTGTTACTCCATCTGTCGCCGACTGAATGTTTGTTTAACCATTTTGTAATTTAGTCAGCCATTAAATTTGACAGCTCCATCGTCGTTTCTGCTGATAACTGCATTTCTCTAATTGCCGCTCATTGATGCAGTCATTGTCATCGACAGACTGACATGACTTTCCACTAATCTTGAGGCTTAATTAACAATGGCCAATGACATGACACCACTGGCAGCAATTACAATGTTTGAAATAATAGACATTCGATTCCCGTTGGGGTTGGTAATATGGAAAGGGAAACAAAATATCATAGTATCTGTAATTGATGTATTTGTTTGTTGTAAATATATTGTATTTTGGAGATCCTCTCGCTCACTTTTATTTTCAATCTCTAAGTGTCCTTCTTACAAATTTTCTTGAAACACATAGTGAGAGCATTGAATCTGAGCTTGAGTTAATTTTTCGGTTCGTTTTTGGTTGACTACATACATACAGTTGCGGTCAAAAAAATAGTAGTGCGTGCAATAACATTACAAAAACTCAATTTAAAGACTTAATTTAACCAAATTTTTTATTTAATATTCTTAAGATACGTTATTATATTATAAATCCAAAGAAATCAAAGATAGCGAACAGTTATTATTTTTCGGCTTGACATTTTATTTCTTGTAATTGTCTGAAAAATGGGCGGTCAAAATAAAAGTAGTAATGAACATATTCAAATATTTGAATGATGATAACGATCCTAAATTTCATTTTTAGTTATTTAAAAGTTATGTGAAAGGCACTTAATAATTAACAAATTTAATAATTTGTTGCGAAGCCTTTATTTTGAATTTCCGCCTTACAACGACGGATCATGGAGTCCACCAGGCCGTGACATCGATCTGGATGTATTGAGCTCCAGGCGATCCTAACGATCTTCTCAGGATAAATATTATTTGTTGTATGTATCATTTTATTTAAGCTTAATTTTGAAGTAAGCAAAAATTTAATAATACAACATCTATAAAGAAGTTGAGTATATTTTGATTCAATATCTTAAAAATATATAGAAAAGGTGGAAACAATTCACGAAATTGTTCACTGTGGTTAAAAGCGTCGAACCTTCTTCGAAATTTTTAAAGTTTTCAGCCTTAGCAAAGCTTCAACTGAGTATATACAGTTCTCATCATTAAGATGAATTCATTAGATGAGCTCATCATCAAGATTTTATCTTAAACTAACAAACTTCCGCTTGACCTAGGAAATTAAAGCTAAAAGGAAAAAAAAATGGCGAATGGGGCAGAAGGAATTAAAGAAGTGCAATTTATAATAATATATGGTACTCTCATTAATTTGGCTTACAAGTTCCACTTTCAACTTCAGCATGATTTGCAAATCAAGCAATTTGGCCAACTGCGAACTTGCAGGAATGAAGTTTGACAATTGTTACAGTTTTTTCTTGTTTTTTTTTTGAGGTCTGTTGTCTGTCTCGTCTTTTCAAGTGTGACCAGCTCTAAGAGAGACAGAGAGAGAGGTAGGGAGAGAGAGGGAGAGGGGCAAGTGCAAGGGTCGATTGCTACTGTGTGCGTGGTTGAATTTCTTCTGTTTCTTTAATAAAAATAATTACTCGCATTTTTTTCTTGCTGTGGTTGCTTCTTTGCTTTTGCTTCTGCGTTTGCTTTGTTTGCCGCTGAAAGCCGCAAATTTGAAGCGTTTTATGGCCGCGTTTCGTTTCGTGTTTGTACATTTGCCCGCTGGCCACAGTGCCCCCGCCCCCCGCTGTCATCCCTTCCCCTTCTTCTGTCGGCCATTTTCGAGTCGAGCGCGTTTTCCAGTCGCCATTTGGCCAGTTGGCCATTCGGCAAGTGGCCAGTGGACGGTCACCGCTCGTTTCGCCGGTTTGGCCGCCAGATTGCAATCTAAATGGCGTTTTTTCTTTCTTTTCCATCGTTTTCATAACTTTTGCCGTGGCGGCAGCTTTCAATTTATGAAACACGCTTATTACCTGCCCCCTCTCCCTCTTTTCTTCGTCCCCCTGTCTTAAAGGGGGTAGATGAACAGCCCGCTCGACTTGTTCGCTTGCATCAGGTAACAAAGCAGCCGCAATCAGCCAGTGAGCACTCCCCAAGGCCGCACTCCCGAGGATCGGTAGGGGGGCGGCAGAGGAGGCGGGGCAGCGGTTGATGTGCGCACTGGTGATCAACGTATTCGTTAGCTCGTTCGCTAGCTCGCTCGCTCGCTCGTTCATGGCCAGAAGCAGTCGGTAGTCGGTAGTCAGTAGCGTTAACACACACTCGACTGCTCCTCATCTCTTCAACCCTTCCCTCCCCTCCCCTCACTCTTCTGACCAGTTACCCCGCTGGCCAATTACACACACAACACTTTGGCAAGATTTTTCTAAACATTATTTTTTTCTCTCGCCTCGACTGTTGTTAATTGTACAGGTTGTTGTTGTTGTTGTTGCTGTTGCTGTTGTTGCTGGCGGGTTTTAATTGTGTTTTCCAGGTTTTTAATTAAAGCTTAACTTGATTTTCAGTTAAGTTGCAATTTCAGAGCTGCTTTTTTGCACTTGACTCGGAACAGGTTTGATTGGCAACCTCAGCGCTGTCAGTCCAAACGAGTTTGCAAACAAATAAGGATGCCAACAACAACAACAACAGCAACAATTGCTTACTTTTAACGATTTCTGTTGAGATTCATGTTGGCACTCGGCTCAGCAGTTTGAAAACTGGCCAACTATAAACAGAGACTGAAACTACCCAATTGTATTCCATTTCCAGATCTCTTATAAGTGTGACACCTTCTAAGACCATGACTTACTTACAACCTGAATCAATAAATTATAATACAAATTTGCTCATTTTGCTAATTTGCTAATGGTAACAGTACTCCAGTGTAGTGCACGAAGATAGAGTTTTAAATTTCGTTTTATAATATAAATAGAGCAACAGCAGAAAATTTTGTAAAAAAGGAAGATTTAGACACATATAATTTATTCTTTTTTAAATATTTTTATTTCAATTTATGGTGATTGAAGAAACGGTTTCTGGGCATTTTACTTGCTATGATTATGTAATTATTACAATTTATTTCATATATAACATATTTTGTTATGTTTGTGTATCTTTCGTTCAAATTTATGTTCCATTTCATTGTGTGCTTTGTTAACTTATTTTGCAACAAAAATATTAATTTATAATTCACGTGTTTTTTTTTAAGCTATTTTTAACACTTAATTTCAATCTAACATAATTAATTAAGTTTTTAGAGACCTGCTTGTTTTCTTTTAGCTTTCTAAATTGAAAAGTTGAAAACACTTTAAGCGTTTTCCCTAGTTACAACTCTCTTATAAGTTAGTTAATTATTTACAATATGTTGCTAAGGGAAGTAAAATACACATATTATTTAAAAGTTAAAATTTAAACTGCAAATAATTGAGCAAAAGTTCGAATATATGGTTTTATATAAAGAATTAATGTTTTATAATTGACTAAAAAATTATGAAAATATATTAAACCAACATCGGATGAGCTTTAAAACTCTATATCCATTACAGTTAGACTATTCTTCAACCTATGAATTCTAACAGGGTATCTTTAGTCGAGAATCCTTGAGAATGGTTGTTTTAAGGGATGGGGACAGAAATTGTAAGGAAGGCCTTGTCAGCCAAACGCAAAGTTGGTCGAGTCTTTGAACATAAAGACGAGTGTTTGTACGAAAATATATATGTGCGACATATGTGAGTGAGTTCCAAAATAACTGAATGTGATGAGCCAACTTGTATTTATTTTTGAATGGCAGCACACTAAGCGAACACACACTCACACTCACTTATAATTAAAATAAAATTAAAGGAAACAAAAATATATACATATATATAAATGTACATATAAGAGTGTGTACATATGTATTTATATTTTGAACTTTGTCGGCGCGCTTTAGTCAAAGTTAAGATGAACCGCATTTAGCTTCCATTTTCATTTCAATTCCCATTCCCGTTTCCACTCCGTCTCCGTCTCCGTCTCCGTCTCCATTGCCAAGATCGCGAGATCGTGCGCTCGTATTTGAATGTACACTTGTTCGCTCTCTGCCGCCTCCTCTCTCTCTCTCTCTCTGTCTCCACCTCTGGCTTCTGGCTGTGGCTCTGACAGTGCCCTGTCCCTGCCCCCTGTTTCTCTTCTCCGTCTTACCCCCTCGTTTGCTGTCCGTTCATCAGTTGGGGAGTAATAAAAACCAAAATAATACTATGTAAAAATGTTTTGTGTGTTTCTCTGCCTTTCCCCCTAGCCCCTTTCCGCACTTCATGGATCTTTGCCACAAGTTGACGTGAGAGCTGACTCGGGCTGAGTATCGGTCCCCGTCTCCGGTCTCCGATCTCCGTTTCTGGTCTCCGTCTCCGTCTCTGGTCTCTGTCTCGGCGACTCGTCGCTCGCTCTCGCGGCATTCGCGTTCGCATTCGGTTCGCCAGTTTTCGGTTTTCGTTTCGTTTCAGTTCAGTTTTTGTCTAAACAAAAAATATTGAATTTAATTTTTTTAGTGTTAGTTGCTCTCTAACAATTTCGGAGTCGTTATCTCGCATGCGCGTCGCGGATTTGGTTTGATTTAATTTGATTTCATTTGGAATTCATTTTGTTGTGTCCGTTGCCTTGGCGCCAGTGTGTACCAGTGTGTGTGTATAGCAGTGTGTGTGAATTGCCGATCCACATATCGATCATAATCCCGTTTATCGCCTGCCACATTCGCTCTGCTCCCATTGCCAACTCCTGCCCAAGTCTTGGCCAACTCGGAGCGGCTTTCGACGAGTTTCTCGTCGTGCGGGATTTGATCGCGTGCATCCATAAATTATGTCGGACAATTTAGTATCGATAGTCGGAGGAATTATCGCTGGCCGGGTCACTGCGGCTAATGGCAATAAAAATCTGAATCTGAATCTGAATTTCAAGTTTTAAGTTGTTTAAAAGTTCATCAATAACATAATACTTAATAGCAACAATTATTACTATAATACTACAACAATAAGAATATTTACGACGCCTAAAATCGGCTCTATCTGTGTTCGTGTGTGTGTTCTCCTTTCAAATTTAACGAGTGCCTCGAATCTTAATAAACATTTCCCTCGCAGATCGTAATTTGTATTGATCTGTTAAAATTATCGAGCCGCATTATCAGGGCCTCGACTCGGTGAGTGCCATTCATTTGACAACTGGAATTCCCAGAGATAATCAATCGTATTATATAAGCAAATACATAATTATTTGGTGGTTATGCTAGAATTTAAGCATAAATACATAATACATAGATTCTTGAGACTACGACTCACCTGATTTTTTGTTGCATTAAAAAACAGTTCTGATTTACTTGATCGGAAGTGCAAAAAAAAATTATATATTTTTCAATCGACTTTTCAACAATTGAATAAGTTAAATAAATAATATAAATTTGTCATGGATTTTTTTTTTGATTCATTTTAAGTTTGTCTTTTTTAAGAAATATTACATTAAATGCAAATATGAAAACTATCGAAATTTGTTTTGAAAAATGTGATTGCTTACTTTTTATGAGCACTTTATAAATTTATTAAAATATTCAAAAAAAAATAGTGCTAGAATTAACATAGGTTAAGTGTTTTTTCATAGATTCTTTAAGCACTTATTATAAAGTAAACAAACTATCAATGCTAATTATCTGTCAAGTTTGTTGACTCTTTTGGTCAGTTGGAGTTTTGTTCAGTTCTTAAGTCAGAATTGTTTATACTAAATTTTATTATATCATCATTATTAACCTGCTTCATTTTCTCTTGCCTTTCAGTTGTTCGATTATAAATAAAAGCACTTTGCCGGTAAGTTCAACTCAATTGTTTTTCTATAATCAATTCTTGAATATTTGTAATTGTTGCATATGGAAATGATAGAGGTACGTTTATTACTGAAATGGTAGTGGGAGCAGACCCGGATTCCGTTTAAGGACATGGACATGGACATGGAGTCCTGTGGCAGTCGTAGTCGACCTACTCGAATTACCTTTTTGATTTTATGGCCAAAACAATTCGATTGCAAGCAGCGCCAGTGTCGAGGGAACATTATTGTAACATAAAGTGGCCACTCGCTCTCTCTCTCTCTCTCTCTCTCTCGCTCACTCTCTCCTGATTCCTGGCCGTGCCCCCAACAACCGTTATACTCGTACAGCAGCAGCAACAACAACAGCCGTTATAGAGGGTGTTAAAATGTCGGACCGTCGAGTCGGGGCGGTATTAAAAATGGCAATAAATAAAGTAAAGTACGGCGAGTACATGATTTCCCTGTTAAGATGCCACACACACACACACACATACACACATTTACACACAGTGAGAATGACATTGGTTGGGGGGGGGGGCGTGGCCGAGGGGGCCAGTGTCCAAGCGGGCCAATTGTGGTAAATCGGAAGTTAAAGACGGCAATAAAATGACGCAATAAAAATCTATGAATGACACATTAAATCAATTGCCAAAAATCACAAAAGCGCTGAAAAAATGTCGCCTATGAGTGGACTATCGTGAGGGGTGTAACTTCCCCCCTTCCCCTCCTCCACCCCACCCACAACTCCCTCCCTCTGCCGTTGATTGACATGCCACTTGGGTGGCAGCCAATCATGAATTCATTTCAAAAGTTAAAGTGAATTTTTATGGGCATGAGAAATTGGACCAACTGGGCTAATTGCCAATCGGGCGCTGGGTTCAAAGGCTGGCCAATTGATCGGCCCGATATTCCAGATGGTGCTCTGTCTGTCAGGTGCATCACCATCATCAGCAGACGTCGCTCCTCCCGATTAAACGATGCATTTCAAAATCTTGACATTTACAACTGTATTCCCATTGTTGTTTCCACGTAGACGGAGGGCACCTGGGAACATGGGAGGAACCTGCTCACGGGCTTGTAGCTTGTCGAAAATGTTTACGACTTTCGCCAGAACAAAGGGAAAATTGTGCGCGACAAGAGGCAAGAAGAAAAGCAGCCAAGTTCCACTTATGAAGTCATAAAATGGACAGAAAAAAAACACACAAAAAACAGAAGAAAACAGGCAGCAAGTTGGCCAACTAGTTGTTAGCCGTTTGGGTTATCGCTGGGCTTAATCGAGGCCAGGAATCGACGCCATCGCAGCTGACGATCGGCAGATCAGCAGCCTTATAGGGGCAGGACTTACATACCGAAACCTCTTACTCCTGACCCCTGAACCCGGACAGGGCAGCAGGTGAGAGTGTTGCCGCTTTCACTAGCCTTGCCAAAGGAAGGGAAGGGAAAAGAAGGGAAAGGAATTGTGGCCATTTTTGATGACTTCATTCGTTTCTTGTTTTCCTTTGCCTTTCTCTCTGCAGCAAGTGGAATGTGTTGTCTGTCCGTCTGTAGCATGTGCATCCGTCAGATACAACACGAATCCGTTGCCCGGCTGTGTATAAAACTCGTAAAATATGTGCACGTCAACGCGCTTCGTGCTGCCTTTTGTGCAGCCATTATTAAATTTCTGATTGTGGCTTTCTACTCGCATGTCTCTAACGGACCGATGGACCGACAGGCGTACAGATGGACAGACAGACAGACCGGTTGGACTTGTTATCTCGAACCCGCCTCGTCGCTCAGCTCAGCTCAGCTAATCGAGCGGCGGCTCGGCTCTTGGACTCGGATTCTCTTGAGTTCCCCCCACAGTCGAATTTAAGCCAACTACAGTGGTTGAAATCCAGCAATAACTGCAGTTTAAAATAAATAGAACAATTGTCTAGATATAGCCAGAATTTTTGACTTTACTCCCGTTGCAACTAAAAAAGAAAAGAAGATTTTTTGGAACTGCCACATTATGTAAATGTTTTCAGCTCTGAGTTTGACTGATTCTTTTATACTTTAACCCTAATAGCTGAATTTAATCCGAACTTTGTAATAGCAACTATATAATTTCGAAGTTTGATTTTATTCAAATTTTGTCAGAATAAATTAATTAATTTACAATTAGGGAGTTTGGTTGAGTTGAATATATATATTTTTTATCTTTAAACACGAATTATATTTACTTGCAGATCGATATTTTCACAGTGAATATTTCAGCCTTCTAGCTCTTACCGTTTGAGCTCTGTTTTGTTTGCCGCTACCTGATGGTAGCGACGACAAATTGTTTTAAATATATTTAATTAATAGAAAGAAATTCTCAGAGTTTTTTTTTGTAACTTGTAAATTTGCTTGATTTTGTCCCACTGTGCCCTTGCCGCTGTCGCTGCCTCTGTCTCCGTCTCAATCTTCCGTGCTGCATTATCAACTTCACATGCGCCCAAATGAAAATTAGCTTGAGGTCCTCCATTACCAGCTTACTCAGCTGAAATTCCACGAATCCAAGCTATGGCATGGGCAACGCGTTTCCAGGCATATCACGTAGCGCATTGCACATGCACAAGATGTGGCAAGTATGGACGGAGACGGGGCAGGGAACGAAGACGGGGGCAACAGACAAACATAATAATAAAATGTAAAATTTATAATTCAATTAATAATGTCAACGTGAACAACGCAATGGCATTTAATGGACGCCAATGCAAACGTATCCCAAAGATACTCGAATCGAAATCGAATTCGAGATTTATCGTGGAATATTCATGTCATGCTGAAATTCCTGTCTCCTGAAGAAGTAACTACGATACAGTACATAGACTTTATATACATATGTGTGTGCAAACTTGGCGCAAAATGGTGTTCAGAAAGAGAGAAGTAAACAAATTCACTTAAATTGTGAAATGTTTTGCAAAACGGCAAGTTGGCGTGTATCTATAGATACGAAATCTATACATGAGCCGAGCCACGGGTGTGACCCCAAAGGAAGGGAACAAGGGGGGCCGAGGGGGACAGAAGGGGGTCGAGTAAATTGAGAACTCATTGAGCGCAGGCAACGACCCAAGAGGGATCGATATTATGCCGAGCAACAACAACAACCCCCCGCAGCCCCTGCGCTCTGACATCCTGTTGGGGTTGTGTTTGTTGTGTGTGTGTAAGTGTGTGTGTGCGTGTGTGTATCCAAGTTGAGGCGACAACGTAAGCAAAAGTGTTTGCCAGTTCGCCCGAATACCGTCGGCAACTCGGCAACTCTGCAACTCTGCGACTCGGCGACTCGACAGCTTTTCCTGGGGTTGCTTGCGGTTCGGTTCGGCTGAACTGAACTCTGGCGGCCATCGTTGCCACGTTTTCATTTCTCCCCCATTTTCCATTTTCCGTTTTCTGAAATCTTTGAATGCTTTTGACTTTGCTTATCGCGGCTGTCGGTCGCTCGTGGGGGTTGCTCGAGACTCTGTTGGCGTCATCACAAGTATTGTACCCAAAGGCAGTGACGGGGGTGGAGGTGGAGGTGGAAAGGGGGTCCATCATGCGGGGGTTGCCAACAGCCTCGGCGTTGATACAGCGAAACTGAAATTAACCTTTAGGGAGACGGAGACGGACTCGCGACGAGCGAAGGGAGAAGAAGCACGCTATTTGAATAAATATTTTGCTGACTTTGGCTGTTGTTGTTGTGTGTGTGTGTGAGTGTGTGTGTATATGTGTGGGTGTCTAACTTGGCCTCGTTGACTATGTATGTGTGTGCTTGCTATTTGGCTATGTAACTACTCTATGTGTAAATTATGCTTATGTAAATGAGGCAGTCGCTTTTTGTGCCCGGCCTCTTTAAGAGGAAGGCCAAGTCCCCCAGGGCTCCCTTCTGCCTTCTGCCTTATGCCTTCTGCTCAGCTTAGTGTAGAGTCCACAACAAAGTAATAGCTACAAAGTTTCCATCCCCTGCTGGGCGAGATAACAGAATGCCAAGAAAGTTGAGATTCATAGAATAGAGAACCAAAAAGGCCAACGAAAATGAAAGAAAGAAAAATAACAAAATTGATGATTTCACTTATTTGGACAAAATGAGTTTTATATCTGCCCTCCCTCCATCCCTCTTTTGGCTTAGTGGCTCGAAGGCTTTAGCGACTTTTCTATAATATTTTAAAACTTAAACTTTAAAGTTGATATAACATAGAATTGACATTCTTATGAATTTTGTCTCGTTTTTCGATTCGATTCGATTACGACTACCGCAACATTTTCTGTCTATAGATAAAGTCCAAATATTCTTCGACAATTAATTTACCATAAAAATTCATACCCGCCTTTTATCGCACATTAATGCCGAGTGCAAACATATGAAGATGAGAAGCTGGCGAGATGAGACCGTCTCCTAACGACATCATAACTCTCTGGATTTCGTCAGACCGAGGATGAGATGGGATTGAATGGGTATTCGAAATTTAACTGGTGGCCAATTTAACGCCCATAAACGTGGAATTAACACCTTGTTCGGTTGGACTGAAGCAGAGCAATTAACACCTTGACCCACTGGTCATAAACACAAGACAAACCGAACTGAAAACCATCATAATGCCAACAAAACTAAACATAAAACTGTAAATCAAATAGCCAAACACACATTACACAAATCATTTAATTTGTCATTAAAATGTCGATTTGACTTCTAGTTAAAAAGATCAATCTATCCCTTTCAATTACAACTCCATTTGCCAGCTATTATCAAATAGTAAGCCATATTAATCAAAATTCTCTTATTTATTCATCATTCCTGATACCAAGCAATTAATGAAAGAATTGAAATAAATATAAATTTAAATAACTTTGTAATACCAATAGATAAGAATATTTTGAAATTGTTAACCGATTATTGCGTCTCCAGAATTGAAATCTTTCGAACACAATTGTCATAAAAATCTGTAGAGATTTGTCGACACATCTGTATATTTCAATTTTTAGCTTTCCGTTTCAACAATTTTCATTTAAACAAAGAAAAATATAGACATAGAATAAAAGACAAAACAATTTTGTGGTGGGGAGCCGCAAAGTTTAATAAATGTCTAGAAGGCGCGTGAGAACCTTCAATGTTATTTGTTACTGTTGATGTTGTTGTCAGTTGTTGTTGTTGTTGCTGTTGTTGGGCATGTCGATTTGTATGCCAATAGATGCTAAAAGAGCTTCCATAAAATGAGACGCGGCGACTCGAGTCGCGTGTGTTTCAAGTTCAACAGACCTCGCATATTTATGGCTCTTCATTTGGCCAATTGGCCGGAGAGACAATGAGCCAGTGCACAGCATTTGAATTCTCCGTCAGAACAACCCGATTTGACTGCAAATGTGTCAATTTTTATGGCCACGACTGTTGTCTGTCTCCAATCTCCATCTCCATCTCCATATTCCACTTCAACTTCATCTGCGTCCTCGACTGTCGACGTGTGGTGTATAATGAAATATTTAATACGGCCGAAGGTCGTTGCAGATCATTGGAAAAGATGCATGACTCGCTCAACGATTGCTGATTACTCTTACCGTGAAGACTGTTACCTTGACAGCTCTATTTCTACACACTCGTAATATAAATTTCAATTCAATTCAAGTGTTACTTTCATTTAGGGGGTGTTTACTTTAATTTTTATTGTCATGCTTAGTTTTATTGGAATATATAATTCAATCTACATACAATTACTTGCCACATGCAACACGAGACACACACACACACCTACAAATACTCACACATACTCTCAAATATGTACAATTCGAAAGAGTTGTTCTGTCAACGTTGCTCTTGAAGCACCCTGTTTCGTCTGTTTGCTTGTCGTAAAACGCTTTGCTGGCAATAAAAGCAGTTAACTAGCTAGATTTATTGTACTAAAATATTGTTTAAGTACACAGTAAACAACTGAGCAGCAGCTACAACAATAACAACAACAATAACAATAACAATAACAATTACAACAGACAAACATACGGACACGGCACTTTCTCAGGTGCTTTAACAGGGTCTCTAATTGCCCAATTGAGACTTACTGTCCAGCATTAAACCGAATCATCAACAACTTTTTATTGTAACACATCATAAAGAATATTTCCATATCATGATAAATTAGTTTAAATATCTTGACACTTTATTAGTCTGACGTTATACAAATTAATCACGTTTTAATTGTTCTAGATTTCACTTTTCTTTAATTATTATTTAAGTATTTCTATCACTTGACGATCATTTCTTGGCAAATAAACTGAATTTTTTAATGGGTGACTGGCAGATACTCTTTTCCTAAACTATGATATAATATCACAAACATCAATGTCTTTTTATAATCATCGTTAATTGTTTATTCGACACTTCATTATGTGATTCATAAATTGTCTAAAAATATCTGTCTTCAGAAGATAATTTTGTATTAAGTTTTTGTTTCAGTTGACTTTTCCATGAAAGAACATTGCTTAAAAAACGTATGATCAAATTATCCTTAGATTGAAAGAATCTTTAGCTTCTTTTTCAGACTCTAGACCTACTCTTTTTATACCAATGTTCATATAAATTATTCTGTCCGCTGACAGTAATTTCTACTTCGACTGGAATTACATGTTGTAAGTGCTTGCACAATTCTACACTCAACTACGAGTGTTTAGAGCATTGTATTGGCAATCATAAATTATCAAGGGATAGAGAGAGAGAGAGTACAAAAGAAGGAAACTGAAACAGAAACTGAGAATCGATGAATTGCCTCGAGGGGCTGCGTCCATGTTGAGGCTGTCTGACAAATAGAGGCGACTGTTCTTTGTATCCTCAGTATCTGAGTATCTGTATCTGAGAGATGCAGCAACACATGCTCTACAAATGCATCCGATGATTCCAATTTCAGTCTTGTCCCCCCTCCATCAGTCTGACACTTTTCCACAAAATGTCTCGCATCGTCGCTGTCAGTGCGATATTCCATAATTCTCTCTGTCTCTCTCAATTCTCTTATCCGTCCCGTCCCTTTATGCTCTATCTGTTCTTACTTCTTTGTTCTAAATATGGATTGCATGTGAGTGTGCGTGTGTATTTGTGTGTGTATCTTATAGTCTCAAGTCTAGTTGAATTTCTGTTGGATCGTTTGACTTCTTTTCTTACGAATAGCCATGGTCGAGACCTGGTTAGAACACGTTTTCGTTTTAATAAAAACAGGAATGGAAAGGCCAAGCCAGAAACTTGTTCGATGTCGACTCTGGCGGCTCCTTAAGACCGGATTCCAAATGCAGACTGGCAATTGGAATCGGAAAACCACAAGATTTTTCATCCACGCCAATGAAATAAGATGAGCTCGGTTTGTGCAGTTTTCGTGCTTAGTTGGAATCTTTCATATCTCGATTCTTCGCCTGAGCTCTTTACATGGAAAACAATTTAAGCCAAAAGGGTTCTGGGAATAAAGAAATTCAGGGCAATTAAAAGTTCTCAGCAATGCCATTGGGCCTCGGACAAACAGACGGCGTCCCATAATTAGCTGGGAGAAAGATCGTTAAATTTGGGGACCGAAAGGGGAGGGGGCTGGGGATGCTGAGGTGGAGACAGACCCTAAGAGACTAAGAGACCGAGGTGCGGCACAATGAGCTGTGCTGTGTCTAATTGGATAGCACAAATTTAATTTAATTCGTTCGCAGCATCGCTGAGACCACCAAAAACCCGATTTCCATGTTTGTTTTCTTGAGTTGTTTCTTTTTTTATGGATGGCCGAAAGCCAATGAACTTTTCTCTCACCATAACTAGTGTTTCTGTCCTGTGTTTCTACGGGAATTCAGCGTCTTCTTCATATTGCATGTGAATTTTCATTTGGAATGATCATACTCGTTTCTGAGCCACGTTTTTGTTTAGTCGGACCGGGGCTACATAATGAAGCCATAAGCCGCCATTGCGGCAATAAACCCATTTGAATATTAATTTTGTTAATTAACTTATTCAAATTTGAGCATCGTTAAATATGGAAGAAACTCTTTTTAATGGCCCTCTGTCTTCATTCTGTTTCTTTCTATTTTTTTCCCTCTTTTATTTCTTGAAGCGAACGGATCTCGTCAGGGTAAATGGGATGAAAGGTTTCATTGTTGTTGACAAATAATTACATCGTCTCAGCTGCAACTGCGTGAATGTCTTTATTTATCAGGATCTGTTTGGAAGGAATTCGTTAACTAATTTTAAGGATTCTCAGTCTGTGTTCTTCGATTGACACTGAGAAAAAAACAGAAGATAGCTGAAGATAGCTATTTGCAGTTCAATGCAGAAATCTAACATAACATTTTTTTTTTATTATTTCATCACATTTAACATGTTCTTGGCATTATTGCATTATCTGTTAGGGTAAATTTACCTGATGCTTTCTACTTAGTAAGGCTCCAAGCATCCAAAATTTGACAGATGGTTCGGATTAATAATTCAAACTGTAAAGCAAGATTTCGCTTTACTGATCAGTTTCAGGAACTCGTGAGCTCGGAAAACAAGAAAATATATATTTTAGTTTCGTATTTCAATCTTTGGGGTATTCCCAGGATCGAGAACGCGACATTTGTACGTCTTTAAATGAAAAAAAAATAAATAAATGGCAAAGGTTGACATTTTTAAAAACGTTTTCTCACGTGTTTAATGCATTTTATCAACACTATTTTTATTATAAAAGACAAGCTTAGAAGACTTGTCGTTTTCGAATTATTTATAGAAAACAATGCATCGCGAACGCGACGAAAAATGGAAGTCATGTTTGACTTCATCTTGACAAATGCGAAAGTCTGCGAAATGTGGCGAGTAATTTGGAAGAAAATACTCTCAAAATATAATAAAATAATGTAGTTTTCGATTTTAGCAATAATTTTGATATGTTACTATTTATTTATTTTACAATTTTTTTTTTGTAATTTGTAACGCGACATCGCAAACTTTTAATATATTTTTTTGTATTAAAATGGTTTATGATACAGTTTTACTATTTTATTTAGTGTAATCGAGAGAATACAAACGGTCCATTTTGGAAGTCAATTTCTAAGAAAAGGGGCAAAAATATAGAAATAGTGAATTTATTCCAATATAGAATTTATATGTTCATCCAATTGAAATTCTTCTAGCGTATATTGCTTAAATAAATAACTTGAATACAATTTTGGAAAAAAATTTCAAAAGATGTGATTTTTTGATCAATTTTACTGTTTTGGGCGAGGTGAACCTTTTTCTGGAAATGCCCATGTACAGTTTGTCAAGAAATTCTCTGCACTCCCTTAAAAATGTAATATTTTGACTTTAAATAAGATTATAATATCTTATTATATATATTTGGAAAGGTCATTTACTTTTCGTTCGAATGTTGCAAAAATTTCCTTAACCCATTGAGTACCCATGGAATATTTTGAATTTTTGCAAAAGTCAACTTTTTCAACTTTTTTCCTCGATATTTCGAAAATCCTAAAAATGACCATTTTAACCCATTTTTCCTCATTTTCATGCAAAAAGTGCCTTTTTTGCAGTTTTCAAAACATTATAAAAAATACTAGCAAAAATATTTTTTGCAGTTACTCTTAGAATTGTTCCAAGAATTTTTTTGCATCAAAATATTTTTTGTGAAAAATCAAGGAAAAAAGTTGAAAAAGTTGACTTTTGCAAAAATTCAAAATATTCCATGGGTACTCAATGGGTTAAGGAAATTTTTGCATCATTCGAACGAAAAGTAAATGACCTTTCCAAATATATATAATAAGCTATTATAATCTTATTTAAAGTCAAAATATTACATTTTTAAGGGAGTGCAGAGAATTTCTTGACAAACTGTATTTAATTATTGAGAGTAAAGTATAAAAATGAATGAATTCATTGTATTTTTTTGTTTTGATAGCCGATCTTTTTTTTTTTTAAAAGTTGTTTCCGACTTTGGTCTGGGGGGTGGATAGTCCCCAAAAACACACTATGGAAGAGGCACTCAAAAGACCCTGAACCGAATCCGATCTTGCAGACTTGCTTTCTGGAATTAAGTTTATGCAATCCATGACAAAACTAGGATCTGTCTCTGTGCCTTGGCAGTACGCGATCGGACATGACTTCATCAAATAACAGGCAAAGTATTTCATTTAATTGGTTCTCATCAAGGTAAATGGAAATTCATTTGCAATTTCTTCTTCAAATACGTTAAATAATCATTGCTATTGACCCTTTTGCATACAAATTCTTAGTCAACTTGAAAAGAGTCAAATGGTCGAATGATTTTTATGAGAGAACTGAATTTAAATGACGATCGAGGGTTTGGTTTCGAGTGCGTCTCTGGAGGCGAATTAATACATGTAAAAATAACATATGTATATGTACTGCATATGTACAAGTATGTGTGTTGCACTTGGGCATGAAAGTACAAATAGATTTGACTTTGACCCTGACACCGCCAAAGGCCATGCCCAAGGCAATGGCAGAGTCAAAGGCAGCCGGGAAGTGGAAGTTGAAGTTGCAGTTGCAGTCAAAGTGTGAGCTAGAGCTATTGCACAATGCAAATGCGAAACGAGGAAACTAATTTTACGACGTGTTTGACGGCTGTCTGACTGTCCCCCTGTCCGTCATTCTGTCTGTCTGTCCGTCTCTGTGTATTTGCCTAGCTCGGCGCTCACTTCCGCACTCCGGGCCATCGCAACAGCCCTCAGTCTCAGCCTCAGCCCTGGTTGGCTGTCTGGGCTGTCCGAATGCATTATTACCTGCGCGGTGTCAAATGCAAACAAGACGTTTGCGCCAGCCATAAAGTCGCAAGATGACTTCTCCTCGGGACGGGTTGGGTCGAGCAAGGACGGGCAACGGCATGTCAATGCCTTAACCCTTAAGTGTGCTGGGAAAATGGCCGTAAAGCGGCGCCTTCACATTTATCACATTTCCCTCTTCTTATTCCCCTTTTCGAAATGTTAAACACACATTCTCAACTCTCTCTCTCTTTTACAGCACATTGCTTATTGAATCGAAGACTTCCGCTGGAGCATCGTAAGGATTTAAAGGAGTCCAGGCAACAAACTGAGCTGAATTAACGACTTCTGAGCAAATCTCAGCAGTGGCGTCCAGCCAAACCCAAATTGTTGCGCCGATAGCGGCGAATATCTCTCCCTCCAGCATCAGTTCCCAGCCACCAGGTAAGAGCAACCCCCTACCCCCTGTCCCCTTTTGATACCCTACTCTCTCGATTAGCATTAAGTGCAATAGATTAACTTTAAGTCTAAGCTAAATTGGAATACATAAAAAAGTAGAATATGATATATGTATGATAACATCTTTCTTTCTTCGACTTCACGACTCTTGACTTACCGGGAAAGGGTTGAAACTCGTATCCCTGAATGATTTGTCAACATTTCTCCGATTGTCGATTGTCGTCTTTCATCTTGGAATGGAAATTGTCGTAAAATGATCATAATTGTCCATTGCAGCGTTAAATTCGACAATTGCCGAACGAGAACGGAACGAGACCCGCAGACATTTCTCCTTGGGTGAGAGATAAGGGTGAAAGGCAACTGAGACCGAAGAAAGGCAATTTCCGAATTGTCTCAATTTGTCATTATTACTATGTAGTTGTGAATGTGTCTGTGTGTATTTGTTTAGCTCATTCTGATTAATTAGCGCCTGGAAAGGGGTCAATTTAATATTCTTTTTGCTGCGTGTGTACAACATTAAGTGCGACTAGAAGTCGCCCCAAATTCGGATGATTTTGTTGTTGTTGTTGTTGCTGAGGGCGGCCACAAGTAGCAAACTGTAATTGGATAAAGAAGAAAAAAACATCGCACGCTGCCAACAACAATGTCGAGCCTGCCACCCCAGTCTCTTTCCACGCAAATCTCGGCCATAGATGGCGCTGTTGTGCGCGAGAGTTAAATTCGTATTCAAATCAGCCCCAAACAAACGGCATACAGCGAGAGCGAAGACTTTGTTGTTGCTGCTACTCACACAGACGACTGTACGTGTGAGCAAGAGAGTGGGAGCTAGAGAAAGAAAACCAACATCGACGAAGAGAGCAAACAAAGGCCAAGCACATGTACACTGTGTAAGTGTCTCTCAATTCGTGAGTGTGTGTGTGTGCGTGTGTGTGTTGGCATTCGTTCGTCCCTTGGCAAGTGCACCTGCAGAATCTCCTCCAACTGATTAATATCGATATTGTTTTATTTTGAGCTTTATAAAAAACCAAAAAATGTTGAAAAGGCATTTTAGCATGTTGAGGTTGAAGCTCTCTCTCTCTATCTCGCACTCTCTTTAAGTTTGGAATGGGGATACACGTACGTAGAGTACATGTATGAGTGTGTACGTGTATACGTGTGCTCATGTATACATATACAAATGTACGAGTCTCCACATGCACACACATGCATAGTGTGCGTGTGCATAACGCGCGCCGCAAAGAGAGCGACTGACTGCGAGGAGCAACAACAACCACCACCAGAACAACAGCTACTCTCAGCATGCGCATGCGCGAGGCTCTCTTTGGGTACACGAACTGAAGGCGCCGCGCTGTCAGGCACACGTATCGAATGCCTTTTGTTCACATCTTGACTTCGACTGACTCTTGCCGTCTCTTGCCGCGTTGCGTCGTCTGTCCACTGTCGTTCGACGTCTGTCGTATGCTTTGTGAGAGTGAGAGTCGAAAGCAAGACTCCACCGTTTCTGCTGCCGTTGCTGCCTTTGCTGTTGCTGCTGCTGCTGTTGGTGCTGCTTCTGCTGGTTGTCGCCGTTTTTGCTGGCGTTGTCAGTGTAGATTTGTGCTTCGCTCTGTACGGTTGCAGGCGTGCGGGCGTCCGTCTCTCAATATCAACGGCAGCAACACTACAACAACGACAACCAGAGTATCCAAAGCAGCAACTGTAACATCGAGAACGAGAACTTTGACTTGGACGGATTCGATTCGATTCGATTTCGCTTTCCATTCTGCGTGAAGTGTTGTGACCGTGCGGTTCGATAATATTTTTGGCACTCACAAGAATTGAACGAAACTGAAGTAATTGATGCAAATAATTATAGAAATTATCCAATAGCAAATGCGATGCGAACACTCGTATGCCTGAAAAATGGCAATATTTTGTTAACTGTTGCGAGCGCCGAGTTTAATTGTTTGTTTTGATCGTAAAATCAAATTTTATGACCAGCAACATAAAAAGCAAAAAAGCAACAACAACCACAGCAAAAATAATAATAATAAAAAATAAAAACAACCACAACAACAACAACTCATACTCGCTCTCACGCACTGAAAATTTCTCGCGCCATTTGTGCCGGCATTAAACTACTTAAAACAACAATAACAATAGCAACAAATTCAAACAGAACAATAATTTATAATGTTAGCATATTAATAATGCACTTGTGAAGCTGAAAGTGAAAAGTGTGCAGCAGCCAACGGAATTTGGAAATTAAAAAGGAAAGCATAAAAATAATACAAATTTCCAAACTGAAATCAACTGAGAAACTCACAAATAAATAACTGAAAAAAAGACCCAATTTGAAAAAACCGTTTTGAGTACCGTAATCACCCTGTACTTGTGTCTCTTTGACTGGCTTTTGATCGCCCCAATAACAACGACAACTGTGGGTGGCATTTAATTCGCGCTCTCTTCGTCCCGTCCAGCGTCAACGTCCGCTCTTCACACATCGGCTGCGGCTCTCTCACTCTCACTCAATGTGCGTGCGTGTGTGTGCGTGCGTGCGTGTCTACTTGTGTGTGTGTGTGTGTGCGTGAGCTAACCGTCGACTGGTTGAGAATCGTAAAAAACCGTTTTCATATGACTGCAAATAAAAATCAAATCAAAGCGCAGCGAGCGGCACTAAATATCGCAATATAATTGACTTGAATTAAGTTTAATTAATACTACTTACTTACGGAATTGAGCCCAATTGAGAGAGACAACTGTGAACTGGGAGAAGAGCAATAAGGAAGGAGTTGCAGCCAATTGGGTCTGTGGGCTTGGACCGCGTCCCGTTTGGTGTGTGCGTACGTGTGTGAGTCTGTGCTCCTGTGTCTGCGTCTGTCGCAGTGCCTTTCGTTCCCGCCGCTTGACTGAAACGCATTCAAAATAACCGTAAATATTCCACCCCTCCCCCAAACCCCAACCATCCCGCTGGCGTGCGCTCTCTACGACCCCCACGATGTCTCGGCAGTCGGGTCGCACGCCGCTGCCGGGGCTTGGTGGGGGCCACATCACACACATCCCCATCCCCACCCACACCCCCATCCCCATACCCACCCACACCCACACGCCACCACGACGAGCAGTGCGGCGGCGGCAGCTCTGCAGCACCACCATCACCAGCAGCAGCAACAGCAGCTGGAGCAGCAGCAACAACAACAGCTGGAGCAGCAGCAACAACAACAACAGCAGCAGCAACAGCAACAACAACTGCAACAGTCCGCGCAGCATTTGCAGCAACTGCATCATCATCCGCACCACCACCACCACCTGCCTCAGCCTCAGCCCCTGCACCATCACCTGCAGCACACGGTCGTCTCATCCGCCTCGGTTGCGTTGTCCACGCCATCCTCTGTGCTCCAGCAACAACAGCAGCAACAGCAACAGCAGACGACGCCAACAACACATTCCACGCCCACACATGCGGTCATGTATGAGGATCCCCCACCCGTGCCAATTGTGCCCGTGCAGCAGCAGCAGCAGACGCCACTACAGCATCTGCCCCCGCCACAACAGCAACAACAGCAGCAACAACAACAACAGCTGGCAACAGTGCCCGTTGGAGGTGCCCTTAGTCCCGCACAAACACCAACTGGAACCGCCACACAACAGCCCCAGCATCTCACATCACCCCATCATCAGCAGCAGCAACAACAACAACAGCAACAACAACAGCAGCAGCAGCAACAGACTCCAAACAGCGTCTCTAGTGTCGGCTCCTCAGGTCTCCAGCAGCAGCAGCAGCAGCAACAACAACAGCAAAATTCGGTGGTGGCGTCCGGCCAAAGTCAAATTGTGGCGCCAACAACGGCGAGTGTCTCTCCCTCCAGTGTCAGTTCTCAGCAAGCAGGTGAGCAATCGCATAGCTCCTGGGTTTCCAATTGGAGCACATCTTGCCAGCAACTCATGATACTTCTGCAGACATACCCCTAAGCAGCCAAAAACTGCATTTAATACCCTTTCTCTTTCCCTGTCTCTCTGATTCATAGTTAATAAGTTTATCGGTTATCGAATCTACTGATTGAATTAGTTTCACGCATTGAGTACTTTAACGTACTTTTATCTTATATCTTATTTTTGTAAAGATAAAAAATATTCCAACATGTTTATAGTAAATTTTTTTATTTTTTTCTAATTTATTTTTAATTAATTCTCAATCAATTCTCAATGTTTTATTGCATTATTTTGTGCACCTTCAGTTTCAATTTAAATATAATTTATATTAATTTAATACCGTATTTTGTTTCTTATTTTGATGCTAATTTTTATAAGTTCATTTGGTCAGCTGTACTTAGTTGACATTAAAAAAATAAATAAATCAAGTTTTATTGGCAAGAATTTATTTCAATTGTGCATAATGAATAATGATAGTAATTTATTTAATTTGAATAGACAAATGTCTAATGATAGTAAAAATTAATTTATTTATTTTGAATAGGCATTGCATCTTCTAAATTTTCAGTTTTAAATTTTTCATATTTTCATAAAATTTTTGATCTGATTTCTTATTTTTTAAGATATAATCATTTTTTTATAAATATTATTTTTATACATTTATGTACATTAACGTGTTTTGTATAATTTAATAAACATTTACATTGTACATAATATATGCGGTACAAAATAAACTAACGCAGTTATGTGGGGTTGTTAGATAAATAATAATATTTATTTTTTGCAACTATAAACTTAATTGCGATATTATAAATAAGGAAACAGAGTTGTTTAAGCTAATCATTAATATGATACAAATTAAAATATTTATTTGTAAGCTTTACAAATAAATTAAGTTGTTTAAGCTTTTTAATAATATGATTCAAATTAAATTTATTTATAAAAGTAAGTTTAAGTTAACTTGAGGTCTAGTAATGTCGATATGACACTAAACAGCAAACAACTAGACCTCAAGTTAACTAAAACTTACTTTTACAAATTAGAAAGGTGACAAAAAACAATCATTATAAATTTATGTTATTTATTTGTAAGATTTATAAATGAGTTAACTCCTAATCTGTGTCCAATAGGATTTTTTATTTGCTTTGTTTGTGATTTACATTGCTTTCTTTTAGTATCTATTAAAATTATACAAAAAAATAATTGCTTAAAATCTAATAATAAATCGCTTATAAGTTTTAGATTAATTTAAGAGCTTAATCAATTAATTAATATATCACTTCAGCATTTTAATAACAATTAATATACGTATTTTGTCCGATTGTATTTGTTTCTACAGACATGTCCATCTCATTAGCGCCAATACATATACCCGCGATCAGGCCCGGCTTCGAGGCAGATGCCACGACGCCAGTTAAGCGACATGCGCATCCGTGGCCATATGAGAACGAGTTCAACCAGTACCATGCCTCGCCATACTATCTCGACCGGGATCGCAAGCCCATGTTCTACGGCTACCCAGAGACCCAGTTTCAGGTAAGAATGTGAGGTCAACACAACAACGACAACAACATCGTTGATTTTTGCCTCCGTCTCGAATTGCGCGTCAGAGTCGTCGACAGGCGTCTCGTAAATAACTCAATGTCAATTTAACCCACTCCGATCTTTCTCTCTCCCTCCCACGCTCTCTCTCTTTATCAAACCCCACAGCCAGCATATTGGCCCAACTACCGTGATCAGCCGAGCTCGGCGGCAGCGGCGGCCTACATGAGCGCCACCGACGAGCGCCATGCGTCAGTCAGCGCGGCGGCAGCGGCGCGACAGTCGGTGGAGGGCACCTCGCAGTCCAGCTACGAGACGCCCACCTACTCCTCCCCAGGTGGGCTGCGCGCGTTCCCCGAGGCGTACTCGAGCACAGGTAACTAACTGCCAATGCCAGTTTCCATTCCAGCCCCACTTCGTATCTAAATGCGAAAACGTAAATTGCAAATTGCGACATTTGCCACATTCGCGACACTTGCGACGTCAAGTTTGCCGTTTAATTAGCGTATTGCCAAATGCCTCATAAATTCACTCGACTCGGCGACATTTGACCGAGGTTGTGCTCCTGTCCGTGAGGGTGTGTCCTCTACCACATGATCAGTTTCCAAGCAATCTGATAGAAAATTATGTATTTACGATTCCGTTTAATTTAATTTATTAGGTGTGCTACAGAAATCACAAGTGAAAGCGAATTCAGAGAAAAGCTATTTCGCTTCGAAAAAGTCTCCGTGCCACAGAACTTCGAGTAATTTATTGTTTTTAGCATGTTCACCAACCTTTTCGAATTAGGCTGCTAGAGTTGGCCCCTTCTCAGATTAAATTTCCCAAGGGTTTGTTTAGCACTTTTTTTAAGTTTATCATTGCAGAATATTAGGTTTTTACTTCATTTCTTCTTTAATTAATGTTTTTTTATTTATTTATATAATAATTGATATTGTGTAGCTTAAAAAAATTTAAAAGTTATTGGCGCGGCGAACAATAAAAGTTACTCGACAACTCTAAATTCTAAAATTCGGACTAGGAATGTGACATTATTCTCATGGCATCGGACGCCAGTGGATTGAGAGATGATTTCGTTTCACCCAAAAATGTTCAGATGAATTGACTGTGGCACGGAGAAATGAAATTGACGTGAAACTCAAGTGGAAGAGATTTCTGTAGCACACCTGTATTACTTGCACACCTCTTCTGTAAATTGTGCAGCACTCAGATGAAAACTTTAGAAGCGAATTGATTCAAATAACATATTTGAGTATACTTTACCTTATATGAAATTCGCAAGCAATTAAACAAACAAACAATGACCCGCTTATTAGTTAATCTATATAAATCATGTGTAACCCCAAGCAATTTATTAAAAAGTTTTATAACTTTGTGCAAGTATTTGTAACAGGCAGAAGTAGCGCCTTTAATGCCATTAAATATTAAATACTCTTTATCGAGTGGATATGCAGACTATAAGAGCTAGAGGACATTTTTTTGATTTATTTTAAAAACCTTTTACTCCTTCCCTTGTAATCGCATAATGATCAAGGAACGCAAGTTGTAATAACTTTAAATATCAATCTTGAAAAAAGTTAATGAAGTAAATGTTATTCATGATAATTTATTTGAATTTTCAATTACGCTTGTTGAGCTGATCATTGGATAACCTTTTGGTTTCTAATGACATCTTTAAAAGGTTACATGAAAATTTGACTTTCATAAATAAAAGCCAGTTAATACAAATTAATATGAAATCCAAATTAATTTTAATTTTGTTGAGTAATTGTATTAAAATAAAACATTATTTTTATTTTCGTATTTTGATGCTGCTTAAAATATATTGTTTTTTACTTATTTATTCTGTAAATAGCAATACAATCAATCATAATATAATCTAGAAGAAAGATGTAATACCCTTGCAGAGTCCTGCCAACTTGATTGAAATATCTCCAGACACAACAAAAAAGTTTATTCTAAGCTTTAGTTTTTCAACCGCTTCTATGGCAGCTACCTGAATTTATCCAAGATAGCGTCAGAATTGAGTGAATAGTTCGCATAGAAGCAGACAGACATCGACTCATATGTTCTATAAATATATTTTATGGGATATGAGACGTCTACTTTTATGCGTTGCACAATTCATGACAAAGTTAAAAAATATTAAAAAAATAATATACAAAGAAATTTACTCAAGACACTATAGAAAATTTGGATAATTAAGCTTATATGTATGTGTTGAATAAAGATACTAAGTTATTAGGCAAAGTGGTACAAGTGGACTTTATGGAAATCAATCATTGAAATTATACCCTAATCATGTATGTCTTATTAAACCTTTTCAGGAACTTCTGGAGGTCTGTCGGTTGGTGCAGTGGGTCCGATGACTCCTACGAATGCGATGCACGAGTGGACCGGCCAGGTGTCGGTGCGAAAAAAGCGAAAGCCGTACTCAAAGTTCCAGACGTTGGAGCTGGAGAAGGAGTTTCTATTTAACGCGTATGTGTCCAAGCAGAAGCGCTGGGAGTTGGCCCGGAATCTGCAGTTGACAGAGCGCCAGGTATGTGGAGCATAGGGGAAGAGTGGAGTGGAGAGCGGGAATGTGTGAATCAGAGCTAACATAAATATTCAATTTGTGCAGGTGAAGATCTGGTTTCAAAATCGTCGCATGAAGAACAAGAAGAACTCACAGCGGCAGGCCACACAGCAGAACAACAACAACAACTCCAGCAGCAATCACAACCACGCCCAGGCGGCCCAGCAGCACCACAACAACCATCACCTGAACTTGGGTCTGAGCATGGGTCACCATGCGACCAAAATGCACCAGTGACCTTTGGACAACAGCAGCGCCAGCGCCATGGGCTTTGCTACCTACTAGCAGTTAGCCAATCCGAATCCCAATCCCAATCCCAACCTCAATCCCAATCCCGATCTCAGTTCCAATCCTCACCCGATTTCCCATCCGCATTCGCATTCGCAGCCGAATTCAAGTTCGGATCTAAATACAATTAAAAATGAAATGATTATGGACTTTCCATGCTAGTTGCATTTAGAATCAAAGCGGACAGTACAAATGCAGTTGTGTATCCCATGGCGTATGCCGAGGTCAGAGGTCAGGGGTCAGAGGTCAGGATTGAGATGGGAGTTGGTTAATGGATGGAAATGCGTTGGCGTCGCTGTTTTCAAGCTAAATTCGTTCGATGGGGAGAGTTGAATTCTACGTTTAATGAAATGCAGTTAATTAATAAGTCAGTTCATAAAATATCTATAAACAAATACAATTGTAAATCGCCCAGTTAATCGATGCTTGGCAAAAAGCAAAAGGCAAAAGGCAAATGAGGAAATCATAAAAACAGAAATTGACAACATGAGAAAACGGAAAGAAAATATGATATGAGATGATGGATGAATATAGTAAATGTATGTATTTGTATTTCTCTCAACGCTCTAATAAATTAACGCGCATTACTTAATAATAATTTTCAACTATGAATAATATATGCATATACAAAATACATTGTACTATCCCTATTAATTATACAATACAACAAATAACAGCAACAAACAAGAGCAACAACAATTCGAATAGTAGATTCTAATTGTAAGCGCACTTCGTACATAAATTGCAATTGTAGGCCCAGAAAATGTTCATAAATAAACAGCACACAAATTGTTTAACAATTGTCACACAAACAGAAACAGACACACACACACAAATACACATACACGGATACAGAAACAGATACAGAAAAAGCGCCGCACTTTTAGCATAAATTTTGTCAGATATTGTTCGTTGTGTCGTGTTCTTAGATAAATTTTAAGTTCCTGTATATAAACTAAGACATAAAACCAGAAAAAAGTAAACAAAAAACAAAAAAAAAAACAATTAGTGAAACCGTCTGAAACTAATTTTGGTTTTGTGAAAATAAACAAAAAACAATTTAACTTAGAATGAAAAATAAAAATAAAAAGTGAAAAGTCAAAGTAAACACAAATCGAAAAAACATATGAAAATAACAATTAGAAATGCGAAAAGTCAAATTCGATTTTATAAAACGTAAGTTTTTTGATGTGTGTGCATGTTTACTCCATAGTTAAAGGCGCTTTCAATCTAAAAAAAAAAAAAACAATAATTAATAATTGCACGTAACTTACATCTAAAGAATAAACTAAAGGAAAATCTAAAGAAAGGGGAAATACATTTGGAATATGTATAAAAAATGCAATTTGACATTGAGAGAAGTTAAGCGAGAAGTTATTTACAATACATACCTTAAAGCTACTTACATAACTTATATATAGTACATATATGTATAACACACATACATATGCATATACATACAGTCTATGTGTATCTGATTCTGCTTAATCCTGATATTACATCTAAGTTCAGTTATGTTGTGTAATTATCGAATTTTTGTTAATGTTTTGCTTCATACATTATACTTGTATACATATACTATACCTACCTATAAACACTTACACATTATTATTATGATTATGATTATGATTACGATTACTATTAATATTATTAATTATGAAATGATTTCGCCAATTGCTTTATCCTAGTTCTTGTATTATTATTATTTCACACAATTTTCATAAGTTGTAGTTTAAAGTCGGTTATGTTTATGCTTATGTTCGATTATAAATATATAGTTTGTTTAGTAAATTTTTATATAGCATTAGCAATTCTCTTTTTTAAAAAGTTAATTATTGTGAATAAAATACATGAAATTTGCAAAAAATATATGCAAAACTATATACAATTCAAATCAATTACTATACGAGAAACCCAACTTTTGTTTCCTATTTACCCCATTCTAGTTTTTTAACTATCGCAAATCTTAAAATACAAATACCCAGATTAATATCAAGCTAACTTCAAAATGCTGAACCAGTGTACACCTCTTATTTTGTTTTAAATTTATTTATTTTTTGTTTATTTTATGATCGGTTCAGTTCTTGAATTCGGTTTTGTTTGGTAAGTACCGTCGCGTTACGGGGACTAACCGCAGAGGTTTTCGCTCATTGCGTTCCAAGGACGACCTCTCAGCATCGAATTTATTGAAAGGCATCCATAGAGAGTATGAATATTCATAGTGTTTATCCGCACACAACACACACTCGTATGTATTTGCAATTACATTTAAAAAGTAATATTTAATGAGTATCTCACCTAAGAAACTCAACGAAGCAATTTATTAAAAATTAGTTCATTTAAATCAATAATTTGTAAAGCAATTTCTGAGTTGTCTTTTAAACTAATTTGGCTTTTTATTGTAATGTAATACAGTGCTTAAACAAATTAAATCTAGATTTAAATAGTCCTGTTTTCAAATATGTCGTAAGGTTAAATAAATTATTATGTAACTGTGATGTCTTGGAGTTTCATTCAGTACTAAAGTCATCAATTGTTTGATGCTATGTTTGATGAACTGTACAACTCATCACAAACATTTTAACAGTTTTTTAAGTTAATCGCTAAATACATAAAGAATATAGATGCCCTTTTTTTACTGGCTTAATATCATTGGTTGGGTGTCTACCGATATTAAATAATCTGCATAGTTATGAGCTCTTAAAAGTAAGTATTAATGATGCCTTTTAATTTAAGTAATCTTTGGGAATATTTTATTGTAATAAAAAAAAACATTGTTTTTTATTATTTTTTGTTTAATTTGTTTTAAGAGCCATACGCACTCGTAATAAAATTTGTTACATTATAAAATTTATCTAGCGCTCGTCACATTGCGCTAAAAGGACTCTATTCTTTATACCTAATAAAAATTACTTTTTAGTCATTTATACAATGTATATAATTAACATTATTCGTCCCAAAATTGGATATCAGAAATTTCGAGGCATGAAAAGGTTCTAGTCACTAGAATTTTACCTCGTGAAGAGTTTTTTTTATAAGATATCAGAAATTTTGGAACAAGATATCAGAAATTTTACGTTTTAACTTTGTCAAAAGGTGTTTAGTATTTGTAATAAAGATATTTTGATGCGAGTTTCTTATATTAATCTTTTATTCACTTAAATTCCGTTCGAATGATACAAAAATTTCGTTTTGATGCAGAGTATTGCTAAAAAGTCACTTTTTTTTATGAATATGAGGAAAAAGGTCAATTGCAGTCACTCTTAGAATTGTTTGAAGAATTTTTCTTCAACATTTTTTTTTTTTAAATCGAGGAAAAAAGTGGAAAAATATACTTTATTAAAATTTCAAAATTTTCCAAGGGTACTTATTGGGTTAAAGAAATTTTCGTATCATTCGAACGGAATTTAAATGAATAAAATATAAATATAAGAAACCCGCAACAAAACATTTTTATTATACGCAAATCTGACAAATTTATGGTGTATGAAGACATTAGAGGTTCACTGTACGTCAGTACCATGCGTTGCTGAAACACAGTAAAACTTAAACCAATTAAAGCCCGGATTCTTACAAGCAAAAACAAACTGTTTGGCAACACTGGTTCTTTTAAATGCACAAGTATGAAGGTCAATGCTCTTGTATGCAATATTGTTCTAATTAATACATTTTCTGTATTCGTGTCCGTGTCGTGAGACCACACAAAATTTCAAAGCGTCGCTGAATACCCGATGGTGATGGTGGTGAGCGACGGTGAGCGGCGCGGACAGCTTTTTGACAAAAAGTGTCGGTGAAAAAGTGCTCGTCTGAAGCGCCCTTAAAAAATGTTTATCGATTAAGCAAAAATAAAAACTTCACAATATTTGGTATACCCTTTTAGAGGGTATTATGATTTTGTCATAAAATATATGATTTTAGCATAAAACTTTCTGGAGATATCTTTTGGTGGATTGGACTTTCAATTATAGAAATTGAATGAAATCACTGTGGACGGCAGTCTACGCTTTCGACGAAAGCATTACGAAGGTTTCGACTAGCAATATATACAGGATGATTGGAAAATTTTTAACGACTGTACGATCAGATCGAGTTATATACCGATTGAAAGGTATAGTTTTAACTAACAAAAGTGCATGCCAAGACTTTTGCAAACTATCCTGGCTCGTTGGAGATGGGGGCAAAATTTAAGTGATTGCAGCGGTTGGGGTTTGTTTTTTGGTTAAGCTCTTTAACTTTTTATTATATTTGTGGAAAATACACGTCTAATGAGGACATTTTTAGTGGTCTTCCCACTAAATCGCTAGCTTAAAAAAATCGGTAAAACCCACTAAATCGCTAATAAAAGCTACAGATACGTTCGTTATATCGTTGGAACGGTATTTTGAAGGGCTTGAAGGCATACATTTCAACATTCTTTCTAAAGTATATACAACGTAAAAAATACAAGAGAAATACGTTATTTTCTCAAATTTTGGCGATTTAAGAAAAACACCACCCCTCAAATGACTATAAAGTATGAATACATTAAAGTAAATAAAACTCCGCCTTTTGTGATATATGACACATATCTATAAAAATTTGTTTCGGTAAGATATTACCTGTTAACTGTATACTCCATCCGCTCGAATCATTAAAATAATTCCCTTCCCACTTACACCCTATGTCACGAATTAGGTGAGTCACTGAATGTCTTAGTGTTAGAATGTCTCTTGTTAGTTAAAACCAGGGACCGTTATCATTATGAGTTATATTATAAAAATTACAAAGTATTTAAAGATTTTTAAGGATTTTCTTCAATGATAATGATTTATCTTGAGCGAAAAAAAAACTCACAAGTAATCATTATTTGTGATTTTAATTTTTTTGCTCAAAATAAAACTCACTTTTCAAAAAGTTTACGTAATCATTTTAAAGATTTGTTTTTGTGTTTTATGGGTCCCCTGGTTTTCTTTTAAAGGGATATGCAAAAATACTGGTTGAAAATCTTACACAAAAGCCATGCATTTTAAGTGAATTTTATATTGATATATTTATTTAAGTGATATTTTATATTTATACTAGGGGGCTCCGCCCCCTGCTCGCTTCGCTTGCCAACCCCCGCTCGCTTCGCTCGCAAAATTGAAAAGAAGGTCTTTTGTTGTCCAGCTTAAACTGAAACTGCTCGCTTCGCTCGCCAACCCGCAGCTCGCTTCGCTCGCAAAAATTTAATAGAACTTCTTTAGTTGTCCGGCTTAGCAAATTAATACAATATAAGGGGTCCGTCCCCTGCTCGCTTCGCTCGCAAAATTGAAAAGAAGGTCCTTAGTAGTCCGCTTTAACAAATTTATATAATATAGCATTTTTTGTAAAAGAAACGGAAATATTAAACTTCCGCTGTCCGCGGTTTTAATGTTTCCTCCTTGCAATTGAACTTTGGCTAAAAGTCAGATTTAGTGATTTGGCGGGAAAAATCCAGATTTAGCGGGAAAGAGCTAAATTAGTCGAAAAAAAGCTAAATTTGAGGAAAAATTCAAAATTTAGCAAGAAGAGTTAATGTGTGACTTTTCTAAGAATATCTCTTGCAACAACAGAGTTTTTGATTCTAAAGGTTAATTTGCATCCGATTGTTCCTATGGCAGCTATATGATAAAGTAACTCGACTTTGACCAAATTTGGCCAGAATGTTAGAGACATTCCCAAACATACAATCATTGAGTTTGGTTGAGATATCTTAAGAAACAAAAAAGTTTTTCATACTAAATGTTATTTTGCATCCGATTGTTCCTATGGCAGCTATATGATATAGTAACCCGACTTTGACCAAATTTGGCCAGAATGTTAGAAACAGCCCCAAACATAGAATCTGTGAGTTTGGTTGAGATATCTTAAGAAACAAAAAAGTTTTTCATACTAAAGATTTTTTGCATCCGATTGTTCCTATGGCAGCTATATGATATAGTCACTCGACTTTGACCAAATTTAATCAGAATGTAAGAGACAGTCCCAAACATACAATTTGTGAGTTTGGATGAGATATCTTAAGAAACAAAAAAGTTTTTTATACTAAGGGTTATTTTGCATCCGATTGTTCCTATGGCAGCTATATGATATAGTGATCCAAATTGAATCAAAGTTGGTCAGAATGTAGAAGACAGTTCCAAACATACAATCAATGAGTTTGGTTGAGATATCTTTAGAAACAAAAAAGTTTTTCATACTAAAGGTTATTTTCATCCGATTGTTTCTATGGCAGCTATATGATATAGTCATCCGACTTTGACCAAATTTAGTCAGAATGTAAGAGACAGTACCAAAAATATAATCTGTGAGTTTTGTTGAGAAATCCTTTGACCCCGATTTAACCCACTTAGAGGTCGAATTTCGCAAAACGCCGTCTTATTGCACGATGAAATTATCTCATCTATGTTGTGTGCAAATTTCAGCTTTCTATCTTTTACCGTTTGGGCTACACGTTGATTCTCAGTGAGTCAGGACAAAGAGTTTTATATATATAGAAGATTAGAGATGGGCATGGGCCGTGCCGTGTCCGTGCCGTGCCGTGCCTATTTAAAAAAAATCCGTGTTGGGCCCCTTATAAAAAATTGCCGTGTTTTACCGTGCCAAAGTCGGTAGGCACGGTAGGCACGGTAGGCCCGGTAGGCACGGAAAGCACGGTACAGAATTTAAATATGGTAGTATCGATAAGTTGGCGTTGTTTTATAGCTTGTTTGTCAGCTTGAGCTGTTGGATTCATCGATGTATCACACAATTTGCGAACACTTACAACATCGATAGCACGATTGATGCCATTATAATAAAAAAGTGACGCCACGAAGTGACAAAAATGGAGATGGGCATGGGCCGTGCCGTGCCGTGCCTATTTAAAAAAATCCCGTGTTGGGCCTCAGTTTTTACCAGCCGTGCTTGGGCCGTGCCGTGCCTCAAAAAGGAGGCCCATGCCCATCTCTAATATAGATATCATAAATAATGATTATTTGTGAATTTTATTTTTTCGCTCAAATTTAATCATTATCATTATTTTTTGTATATGGGCATTTCCAGAAAAAGGTCCACCACGACGAAAAACGTAAAATTGATCAAAAACTCACATCTTGTGAAATTGTCTTCCAAAAATGTAATCAAGTTATTTATTTAAGCATTATACGCTAGAAGAATTTCAATAGGATGAACATATAGATTCTTCATTGGAATAAATTCACTTTTTCAATATTTGTGCCCATTTTCTTAAAAGATGACTTCCAAAATAGACCGTTTGTATTTTAACAATTACAATTAGTAGGACAGTAAGATTGTAACATGAACCTTTTTAATTCTTAGAAATATATTGAAACTTTAATTTAAAACAAGTTTTACAAGTTGTTTTCGATGTATCGAATAAAATTTGATGAACAAATTCTTGGCACAGACAAGGTGGAAATCTTGTCACGTTCGCGATGTCGCGCTACAAATTACTAATAAAACTTGTAAAATAAATAAAATGATAGTAACTTATCAAAATTATTTCTAAAATGGGAAAGTACATTATTTTATTATGGTTTAAGAGTATTTTCTTGCAAATTACTCGCCACATTTCGTAGACTTTCGCATTTTTCAAGATGAAGTCAAACAGTTTTGAAAATTTCAACTCTTGCCATTTTTTTTTTCATTAAAAGTCGTACAAATGTCGCGTTCCCGATCCTGGAAGTACCCATATGTATTCTAGTCATTGATTTTTTGATGTGAAAAAATTTCAATAATCATTCTTTGCGGTCTCTGGTTAAAACTATACTTTTGGATCGGTGTCCACTTAATTCATCACGTATCAAATCATAACATATCATACATACATATCCCAACAAACAAATATTTTGTAAGCTACGTTACGCTAGGTGGCGCCAGCGGCCAATTTTACTGCATTTCACAGTAGATAACATATTCGTTCTTAATGAAATTTAGAGATTAGAATAGCCTCATAAAAACCGGCCATGGGATAGGTAAATGGAAATATGTCAACACTGTTGGGAATACATATGGGCAAATCCAAAAGCATGGGCAAATCCAAAGGCGAAAACTTAAAGTTGTCAAAAAACTACATGTTTTTTAATAAAAGATGTTTTTTTGTTATAAATAGAATACATTTTCAGGCTTCAAATTACAAAATCAAAAAGGGTTTACGGTTGTTCATGGCCGAGCCTAATCAAATAATTTATCTTTTTGCCTCTTAATTTCAATAATTCTTGTAAAAAAATTGTGTTTTTAATGGCCAAAAAAGTGGGCAAAACGGTCGTCTGAGTGTATAGCGCTTAGTTCATCTTAAACTTTTTTTCAATTTCTTTTATTTAAGATAAAAACTGTATCAAAAAGATATTTAATATATATTAATAATTTGAACAAAAGTGTGTGTGTAAAAAGTGTAACGTCCGCAATGTAACGTCCGCAACAGACAAAAACTAAGATTTTTAATTAAGGAGACTACTTATCTTTCTTTTTGATGCTGGATTGATATGGTCATATATTCCACTTAATTTTTAGTATTTGGATATTTTTTGTTTATTATGCAAAATTCCCCAATATATATGCAAATGCACGTTAACCTCAAATCGACTTCCATTCTTTGTCACGGCCGCAACGGAACTTTCGGCAAGCCTAATTTATTTTCAAAAACAGTAAGGCTTTTATCTTAAAAAAGGTTTACGAGTACTCCCAAGGTAATGCATTTTCCAGAATATTTCATTAAAATTCACTAATCTGAACGCGAGCTGTATCAGTTTACACATGAAAATTTGCGTGCAAATGTAACGTCCGCAACTCAGAATTAGCCCATATGTTAGGAGAGTTTTTTTTTTCTTTGACTCCGCTTAACCTAAAGTTAATAAAATAGATTTTAAAAGTGTATGCGACTCCTTTGTAAACTAGAAACGGCTCTTAGCCATAGTTTCCGCTGTAATGTTAAAACTTTAATGAGTTAGTTGCTTTAGACAAAATCACTGCGGACGGCAGTCCGCGCTAGTGACGAAAGCAGCACGAAGTTTGCAAAGGCGACTAGCATATATACACAGGAAGAATGGAAAGTTTGCTATGACTGTCCGATCAGGTCGAGTTATATACCGATCGAAAGGTATCAATTTAACTTACAAATGTGCAGAAGACTTTTGGAAACTCACCTGGTTCGTGAGATAAACAGATGTAAGTGGGAGGGGAAAAATTTAAATTATTGGAGCAAATGGGGCCGTTGGAGCCTTTTTGATTCTTCTCGTTCAAAAGATAACTAATTTTGAAATTTTCGGTGGCCTTCCAAAAATGAGATGAAAAGTCAGTGGCCGTGTTCACCAGAACTAATCAATCAGTAATCATGAATCAGAAATCAAAAAATGTATGATGGGCTTCTGGTGAACGCTTTGATGAAATTTTAAGGCAAAATCGAAGTTGTCATTTCTTCTTTTGTCAAAGTTTTTAATATTTATTAAAAAAATTCAAAAAAGTTTGGCGCAAAATACTTAATGTAATGGGAATGAGCACAGCGAAAGGCCAGATTAAAATTAAAATAGATGATACGTTACATTAATCAATAACTTAGAAAATATTGTATGCGTATTTAATATTTTATATAAAGAAGTTTAAAGCACTTTTCCAAACCATATTCCTTAAAAATACGCAGATCCCAACGTCTTCTTTGCATTATTTTTAAGAAGTCTAAATTAACATTAATAAAGTGGTTTCCTTGTTAGTTTTGTCCCATTTATTTTCAAATCTTGTGATTTGTTGATTACGATTTGTTGTTTCGATAACAAAGCATCACAATCAGAGAATTTCAGCGTACTATTTTGGTGATGAAATTTCCAGTCATCATAATCACAAAATTTGAAATCATGATTGCTCATCACTGCCGTTCACCAGAATAATCATACGAATTTCATCGATATTCTGTTGTCGATTTGTTCTGGTGAACACGGCCAGTATGTCTGTTTGTTTGTTTGTTTGTTTGGATCAAATCGTTGATTTAGCTTAAATGTTTGAATGAGGACTTGTTCCTGTTCAAAAATCTAGAAACGTTTGTTCTACGACTTCTTCGAAAATTAGCTAGTTTTGCGGGAAATCGCTAAAAACCGCCAAACTTAAACCCTAGTGACGAAAACATTTTCATGCCCCAAAATTTCTGATATCCAATTTCGTGACGAATAATATTAAGTTTTACATATAAATAAATTAAAAAAAAATTTTTGCATTCGGCACTGCGCAAAACATTGAGTTTTATTTGGTATGACGAATTGAGACATTTTAGCGCAATGTTCCGAATGCAAAAATTTTTTTTTTAATTATTTATATGTAAAACTTAATATTATTCGTCACGGAATTGGATATCAGAAATTTTGGGGCATGAAAATGTTTTTGTCACTAGACTTTTACCTCGTAGATAGTCTTTTGCAACGCAGATGTTTTTTTCTGTTGTTGATTTCACTTATTTGCAATATTTTTCTGAATGGTTACAGGCTTTAAATTATATTATTATCACTGCGAACGGCAGTCCGCGCTAGTGACTAAAGCAGCACAAAGCGACTATTAATATATACAGAAAGAATGAAAAATTTGCTATGACTGTCCGATCAGGTCGATGTTATATAAGACTTTTGGAAGCTCACCTGGCTCGTGAGATAAACAGGTGTAATAAACAGGTGCAATAAAGCCGTTAAAGCTTTTTTGCATATTTTTTTTTTAATTTTTTACTAATCTTATTAAAAATACGCGTCTAATGCCACTTCAATCATCGAAATATCAAAAGTAATTTTCATTAGGTATGAAGAATTGGGTCCTTTTAGAGCAATGTGCCAAGAGCCAAAAAATTTGTTGTTTTATAATTTATATGATATCAGTAATTTTGGGGCATGAAATGTTTTCGTCACTAGACTTTTACCTCGTAAAAAGGTTTTTTTATAAGTAAGATATTGCATTATATGATAACATAAGAT
>JBAMBK010001054.1:0-25429 GCA_037043435.1 Drosophila suboccidentalis
GTGACGATTAATTCAAATGCAAATTTTGGAGTTGCGGAATCAAATTAATATGTGGTCAAAGTAGATAAAATTCTGCATTATGGAGTGAACAAATTATGGCTCTATGTCTAATAGAATGCGCGTGTAATGTGACGCCAAAGTTGAAACTTTGTGTTTTCGTTTTTCGAAATACGAAAAAATTATATTTTTTGTCACTTTTGATGACGAATTTTACGTAAAAAATTAGCTGTTTCTTCCCCAATAATTGCGACGAGCTACAAGAAAATCATCGACAAAAGTTTGGAGATCACTATGCTATCTAAAGAAGACGCGTTGGCTGTGTTGGTTGATGCAAAGTTGTCCAGGCATCAATATAACATTATTCGAAACTCAGCACCAGAAAAATTTCCATCTTACACAATAGTTCAAAAAGCAAAGCAGGATTGCTACCCACACAAGTCAGACATCACCATAAGCGAATCTGAAGCTAAAATAAAGATTCAGGCTCTTCTTGATCTCACAGCTCAACGTTTGATTTTGCTTCATTATTGTGTTATTAATAACACAGAATACAATAAGGAGAATCTTACACTCATTTCAAAATGGGGGTTCGATGGAAGTTCGGCTCACAGCTCTTACAAGCAAGCCTTTTATGGTCCGTAATGTAGCGATTCCTCAGTTTTAATAACATCAATTGTAACTTTAAGACTTGTGTACAAGAGCAAATTACTTTGGAAAAACCCAAGACCATCAAGGTTTTGCCGACCACTCAAAATTGACTTTATCAAAGAAACTACAATTGTTTCACAACAAGAAAAAGATAGAGTAATGGCTGAGATCGAAAACCTAACAATGTCAAAGGTATGCTTAGGAGATAAACACCTAGAGGTCAAACATGAATTGATTCTTTCAATGATAGATGGAAAGATTTGCAATGCATTAACGCAAACCACTTCGACCCAAAAATGTTATTTGTGTGGTTCCACCAGCAAAGATTTCAACGATATTGATCGGATGATAAGAACAAAAATTGTTACTGAGAACCTGCAGTATGGTATTTCAGTCTTGCATGGCTGGATTCGATTTTTCGAGTGCCTCTTGCATCTTGCATATAAGTTGCCAATAAAAAAATGGCAAGCCAGATCTAAAGAAGATAAAAATATGGTTCAGCAGACCAAAAAAAATTTTCAAAATTTATTTAGATCTGAGACAGGGCTAATTATAGATGTTCCAAAGCCCGGTTTTGGGAGTTCCAATAATGGCAACACCGCGCGACGATTTTTTCAAAATGCAGAAGTTTCGGCGAAAATGACTGGGGTCGATCTCCAGCTAATAAAAAGGTTCCATACCGTTATGGTTGTCGCTGCATCAGGCCACGAGGTTAACATGGAATCATTCCAGGAGTACACTCATGAAACTGCTATTTACTTTGTAAAGTTGTATCCGTGGTATTAAATGCCACCAACGATACACAAATTCTTAATTCACGGTACTGAAATTATTTCCAACGCTTTGTTACCAATTGGCCAACTCTCAGAGGAAGCTCAAGAAGCTCGGAACAAGGATTTCAAAAAGTATAGAGAGTGCTATTCGAGAAAAATGGATAGAATTAAGAGCAACCAAGATATTTTGAATATGTCCAATAATATCTTGCAAACGGAAGTTACCGAAAAAAAAATTTAACACATTACCAAAAGAAGCTTTGTCTCTTTTAAAAGCACCAGAATTAAATGAAAGTGAAGAAAGCGAAAATGATTTGTCTTTATCGTAAATCATCACAAAACATATCAAAATATGTTTTCACATTGCGAAGCAGTAAGAACCCTGCTTAACATCTAACATCAATCTGTCAGTTCACTTCAAATTTTGTAAAAAAAATGTGTAAAATATTACTCGATAACCCTCCATTCTTTGGGCACCTGCAGAATTCAAGTGAGTTGAGTGTGTGTCCCTTTCAAACCTGCATCCTGCATCAGGTGGTATTTAATTTTTATAGTTGCTTAAAAAATTTGCAGAATGAGCTGGATCAAAGAGATTTGTTGACTGTTTATCGACTCAATTTTTGATTTGTAGTTGTTTGATTTTGCTGTTTTTACGGCCTTCCTCCACTGATTTTTAAAACTAACTGCAATACTAGAATTGGCAGGCGATTTTTTTTTTTAATTTTTCGCCTGCAGCGCATTAGTCACATATTACTAACCAGGATTACATGAGCATCTTCATTTATTATGGCTTCTCTATATGGGTCATATAGTCTGCCATTTGCCAATATAGTGTTTTTTTTTCGGCCATAACGTGGAATGCTTCCCCGCATATCCCGCCACAATCTTTCGATGTTCTGCGTATGGGCACGAGAGTCGGAATCCACGAAATTTTTCGAATGAACGAATCCCTCTTCCGCCTTCCAACAGACCGACATGATGGTACTCCCATCGGCTACTCGCTCTCTGATGATTGCCAGCAATGTCTCTGTTTTTCGGGATTCTACAGGCAAGATGAAGAAGTCGCCACTTTCTCTCTCCATACCTCCGAACACCCATTGGCCTTCAACAGCTCGGCCGCAGTTGTATTTTCTCTTCCCCACTTTGGCCTCGTCAATCTCCACTATATTTAAAGGACCTCCAATTTGTTGTGGACTGTTATTGAGGCTCCAATAGATATAAACTTCCCTTAAGAAGCTCTTCCAATCAATAACGGATTGACTGCACCATCCTAACTCTTCCATCAAAAACTTCACAAAATCACAAATTTTACGAATTGTAAACTTTGTGCCCTCGAAGAAGGTGTTTGTCCGCACACTCTCCTGGAAACTGCATTGCACACTTACTCTTTTCTGTTTTCCTTGCTGTCGCATGTGGCGCGCACGGCAGCGAAAAAAAAAACATTGCTTGAACAACTTACTCTCACTGAACCGAAACAACTCGCTGGTACCCACCGCACAACCTGTACACGACATTTTAGCCCTATTACAATTTTCGTACAGATCCCGTTATGAATTGATGGAAAACACCGAAAACACTTCAAGAAAAGAACATTTGGTAAAACACAAAGCAACCTTGATAATCTAAAAAACAATGCAAATAAGTAAATTTTTTATGCAATTTTCAAAATGAATTTAAAAAAAAAATAGTGGATTCCCGCAAATAATTTTTTCACCTAAATTCTTCATATATTGGTCTTTTTATAACACTTTTTTTTTATGTGCTCCGCATAGATAAGATAATTACCGTTGCTCCAAACGAGACGAAGTGGGATTCGTCCGTTCAGCCCAAGACAATATGCGTGTTATACTGGTCTTGAGCCTGACACGCTTTTTACCAATGTCTTTACATTGTGAACAAATATGCATGAGTACCGAATCACACAAATCGACAAAAATATCTCCGACTCGAAGGACCAAAATATGATTTAGATTATGAAAAACGAAATATGTTTTGGATGAAATAATCCGTTTTTATTTGGACTGTATATTTTACGTATATTTTAGGCGAACTGACTTAGTCAGTGTTTTTTTAAGACTATGGTTTTCAAGAAGAAATAAAACGCATATAATTTAATGTTGTGGCCAAGAATTTAGCTTAACCCTTTTTCATGCAAAAAGTGCCTTTTTCGCCATTTTCAAAAAAATATTAAAAATACTAGCGAACAGATATTAGAAATTTTTTTGCAGTTACTATTTAAATTGTTTAGAGAAACTTTCTGCATCAAAACATTGTTTTTAAAAAATCGAGGAAAAAGTTTTGAAAAGTGACTTTTACATAAGTTCGAAATTTTCGAAGGGCACTTAATGGGTTAAGAAAAATTTTATGTCATTCAAAAGGTATTCGAATGACCTTTCCATTGATGCCAAACTTTGGATGAATGAAGTTCAAACCATGAGTAGAATTAACTTTAAATGGTGCCAAAATACTTATGCCTCGGAGTGTAGTACGATTTGTTTGCTCGAGGCCCGTTCTTCTATTTTGGTTTAACTTGGGCTGCAGCAGGAAAGGGTGTGCAAAAAGGCACGCCCAGGAGTTGTCTTGATGGTTTTTAGATGAGTGGGATTAACTCGCCAAAATCATCAAAGTCGTCCTCCAAATCTGAATCGTCCATAAGGCCGCGGGTGGCAAATTCTGAGCCGCGGGTGGGCTTGGTCAAGCCCAGCTGCCTGGATGGCCAACTTTGTCCGGATAGATCGTATACTTAGCCCCCTGGCCTTCAACGCTTCTAGATATGTCGGGCAGCCGTCCCAGGATGTTCTGTGACCCCGCTATAGTTTGCACATCTGCTGTCGTCCTCAGATACAAGGAAACATTCTCTGCTAGTATGCGGGCCTGCGCACCCACAGCAGACGTAGCCCAGATCCCCCGGAATTTACTGGTTGAATTTACCAATTATATTATATTTGATTTGAGAAACCGAGCGCCAGAATCTTACCCGCGACCCAATCCATGGCAATTGAAGGCGGTAGACCTCTAACGGTTGCCGTGAGCCTGAGCCTTAGGACTTCATCCCCGCTTATAGTCCTAAGCTTGTGGACTCGCGATAGTTCCGCGAGGGCCTCGATAGTAGGCTCCGCCTCGCATACGAATATTATGGCCCTCTTGGCACACAGTCTTGATTTAAAGTTGTTGCCAGCCTTGGTGATCGCTTCGTATATGTTTTTGATGCCAAAAATATAGATAGGAGTGGTACCTCAGTGCACTGGCGCTTGGCTGGCGGCGGCATTGAGTGCACAGCAGTGGAGGAGAGAGCCTCGTCAGCAGGAGCTGAGCGCCGCGCGAGTTATGGTTTGACCCTCCTTTACCATTTGTTACCTAATTCTTGTACTATTTACTTATTGATTTGTTTATAACTTCTTAATTTTTTATATTTCTTTAATTTTCGTTATAAATCTTAAAACCTTTCGTACAATTTTATATTTTATAGTTTAAAAGTAGTCGACAGTTGGAACGAGACTGACTACTTCCTTTTCAGACTTTCATATGTAACATCGACATACTATTTATAGTTCCCAGAGTACTAGATTGTTGTACAGGGTGGCGCAAAAGAAGTCATCCGATGTGGTTTGGCTCTCATTTTTTTTCTAAATTAAAAATTTTGATTCTGTTTTTTGATTATGTTTATTCGAACCTTAAGAATTTTATTGGATTAGGCGAGAAGATGACATCGGCCAAGTGTTCGCTGCCAGAGCTCATGACCATACGCCTGTTTTATGGCATTTTCCATCACTTTTGCCAGAACTTCGGGCGACAGGTTCTCGCATTCCTGGCGAATATTTTCCTTAAGGGCTTCAAGAGTTTGCGGCTTGTTGACGTGAACCTGCGACTTTAAAAAAACCCCATAAAAAGAAGTCTGGAATGGTTAATTCGGGTGATCTGGCCGGCCAGTGCAAATATCAAAAACGAGAGATAAAGCGGTTATTGTTATTACATTATTACAATTATTCTGCGTTATTGCGGAGTAAACCGATTCATGGCTGGTCGATTTGTATTCTGCATTTGTTTACTTCACAAATGTCAAAACCGAATTGACATTTGACGCCATTTGCAAAAGATATAGCGCTTTCCAATAGGGTGATTACTTTTGCTGTATATTAGGGCTCATTATATAACTCGCGTTTAGATTTCTTGGTATAATCGAGGTCCTGTCCGAGGTCGTTTTTCGACCTTTAATCAATAAAATAATGATGCAGAACTGTAGAAAATTGATTTATCTATAGTTTAAAGCAATTGTTTTTGCACTTTAAGCTTTTCAAATGGGTGTAACAAGTGAATAAAGAAAGTGAAAAAGAGAACATTTTCACCATTTCTTAAAATGCTAAGCACAGGAGGTATGGCCCCGAAAACCGCTTATGCACGATCAAAGCCTACAATTTCACCTTTCTAATGGTACAATTAAATAAAAAAAAAAATTATACGTTTTTAGATATTTTGAAATGGATCGAAGCTACCTCGGTGAAAGTCCCATACAAAATGACCGCCAAAATACATACCTTGTTCTCAAACTATAATAGCTTATCTTAGGGCGAATGGCCCCAAACGCGGCACATAGCAAATGAAAGCTACAAGTTTGGGGATGCTAATTCAATTTAGTTTGTAGAAATAAAATGTACAGTTTTTTAGAAAATTAATTAATTGTAAATCAACCCCCAAAAAGTTCAGGAGCAAGACCTATCGAACTGGTAGCTCCAACGTGAACTGAACTACAGAAACTGAACTGAACCAACGTGAACTGAACTACAGAAAGGGTGCCACCTTCCACAATTTCGTTGCTAACAAAAAACTTTAATGGCCCCAAATGCACGGTATATGAGAGCATTGGCGTTAATTTTACGAGCATTTTTCCGTTCGGATCATCAAAATCGAGGGTGAAATGGCTGAGAATTTAGCGTTTTTGTTTTTTTTCCACCACACCTAAAATAAACATGCATAAAACTGCGTGGCAGCATTTGTACATAAAGAGAAAAGGTGGCACCTTTATGCATGTTAAACAGAAAATCGTTGCTAACTTTTTATTGAAGATTAGTATTTTTCTATCAAATGCACGGTATGTGGGAGTATTGGTGTTAATTTTACGAGCATTTTCATATGCCAATCATCAAAATCGAGCCAGAAATCGCTGAGAAATTTGCATTTTTGTTTTTTTTTTCAGTTGACCTAAAAGAAACATGCATGTGGGCTGCCAACCTGATATACAGAAGTGCAAAAATGCGTCGGAATATAACTAGCTGGCAGCCCTAAAATATAACGGCGTTTACAGTAATTCGTGAAATATAAAAGAAAGTGCGCGTCTTGCAAAAGAATTATGAATTACAATAATTCAAACGCCATTGCTCGCCTTCGGGCACAACGCAACAACCTGGATCGGCGGATTCAGGGGTTGCAGGAGCCGGAAGGCCATGTGCTAAACAATAAAGTAAAACAGCTCCAAGAAGAGCAACAAAAGTTATAAAACATTAGAAAGAAAAATGGAGTTTCAGGAGCAACAAATTCTGGAGCTGACCAGGCATTTGGAGCAGCAACAGCCGTTTTACCAACAGCGGTTTGTCGCCTGCGTTGTAACCGCCAATAGATCAAGCTTGCAGTCCACTTAATGTGCAAGACAAGAGCTTTTATGCTAAGCTAAGCTTACGCAGAGCCGTCTTTATCTGCAGCATACTTTTGCATGCTGTAATATTCTATTAATAGAATCTGTTAATGAGCTTCGCTAATCGCATCCTACTTAACGTTCTCCACTCGGGAAGCATTTTCATTACTGACCTATAAAAGCCACGGCAGCGCAGCCTAAGTTCTCTTCTGCCGATCGAAAAACCTATTTGAAGTTGTCAAGTGCCAGCGCCTAATTTGGCCACTGGACACCGCGTGCTCCACTATTTTCTACTTCGTGTGAGCTGACACGAGCCCCATTTTTTGGAGGAAAAAAGGAAATCCGACGGCCCCTAAAAACCCTGGTTTGGATTTGGTCAAAACCAGTGGTTCTGGCAGCTACGGGATTACAGACTCTCACGTGGTCAAATAAAACCAAATCCGGAGGCATCCGCAAACTGGTGTAATTAAAAAGTCTTTTTCGTACTCTTCTGTACTCTCACCAGCAAAGGTATGATCGCATTGCTAATATTTTGGCTTTACGTAAAACTAATTTTTACTTCAATCATACTATAGTGCTCCACTTTTGCTTTATCATACAAAGACGATTAGAGTGGCCACTAAAGTTGGCAATTGGATTCACTTCGTCATCTGGCTGGAAGAGCCCAACGAGGGTTACTTACTCATCAAAATTCTTTCGACAACAACATTTCATCTAAACCCCAAATTCTGCAAGAAAAATTATTAACCAGTGAAGTGTGTGTGGTATAGGAGTTGGTCAAGAGAATATAATTTTTTTATAAGCATATATATCTACATATAATAACGAGTTCCACTTTGGTTTCTTAATAAAAAAATATAACTTTATCAAACAATCAGACTGACTTTTCATCTCGTTTTGAAAGGGGCACCAAAAATTTCAAAATTAAATTTCTTCTGAACCAGTGATCGGATTTTGATGATTAAGGTGTCATTCGACGCGTATTTTTGATTAGAATAGTAAAAAGTTAAAAAAAAAATCAAAAAGGCTGCAACGGCCCCAATTGCTCCAATTATTTAAATTATTCCCCTCCCACTTACACCTGTTTATCTCACAAACCAGGTGAGTTTTTAAGTCTTAGTGTGCACATTTGTAAGTTAAATTGATACCTTTCGATCGGTATATAACTCGACCTGATCGGACAGTATGCTAGTCGCCTTCGCACCCTTCGTGCTGCTTTCGTCACCAGCGCGGACTGCCGTCCGCAGTGATTACATGGTTGGCAAAAATCCTCATACTGAACACTCCTCGAGGTCATGGTACTGAGGTATTTTTCTGTAAACACAAAAACCCTTTGGTAAAGTAGTTTTGTCAAAAGCAGAGGCAATTGCAAAAATTTCTGATATCCCCCAAAAAACCTCTTTACGCGGTAAAAGTCTAGTGACGAAAACATTTCCATTTCCAGAAATTTTGGGGAATGTAAATGTTTTCGTCACTAGACTTTTACCGCTGTTTTGCGAATAAATAAGAACTCAAATCAATTCAGTTTAATGGATTTATTAGCGGCTCCTGGCCGACTCTTTAACTTCAATTATTTAATATAAATATGTTTGGTAAAGCTGGTTACTGCGCCACTCGTCCTGGGGTTCCTGGTGTGTCGTCCTTCGGATTTGGCGATGGTTCCGTGGCCGCTGCTGTCACGCGGCCTTTCGTCTTCGTATGGCCGTTGCTCCGCTGAACCCTTGTTACTGCAAGGATCGTTGTGGGGATCCTTGTTACAGCAAGGATCGATGTAAGGTCCTGGCTACTGCTAAGACGTGATGAGACCCTTGATACTGCAAGGATTGTTGAGGAGCCCTTGTTACTGCAAGGACTTTTGATCCTTGCTACAGCAAGAAACTGTTGGTCCTTGCGACGGCAAGGCTGATGAATAGATCCTTGCTACGGCAAGAACGGCTGACTTGATCCTTGCTACTGTAAGGATTGCTGGTGAGTCCTTGCTACTGTAAGGACTACTGATCCTTGCTACTGTAAGGATTGTTGATCCTTGCTACGGCAAGAACTGATGACTTGATCCTTGCTACTGTAAGGATTGCTGGAGAATCCTTGCTACTGTAAGAATTGCTGACGAGTCCTTGCTACTGTAAGGACTGCTGATCCTTGCTACTGTAAGGATTGTTGATCCTTGCTACAGCAAGAACTGATGACTTGATCCTTGCTACTGTGAGGATTGCTGAAGAATCCTTGCTACTGTAAGGATTGCTGACGAGTCCTTGCTACTGTAAGGACTGCTGATCCTTGCTACTGTAAGGATTGTTGATCCTTGCTACAGCAAGAACTGATGACTTGATCCTTGCTACTGTAAGGATTGTTGACTTGACCCTTGGGACACCAAGAGTTGTTGATCGCTTCTTGTTACTGCAAGAAGACCCCGCTCGTACTGACTCCCGAGTCAGCAATTGACTGCGCTTTTATAGCCGCCAACTTGCCGACTGTGCTGCCGACGCCGCTGCCTTGCCAACTCATCGACGCTCTCTCTCGATCGCAGCGCTCGCTCAACTTCGTTCAGTTAGCGGCACCTGCGCTCACGCTCTCTTCTGTTTGCCGTTTTTCCGTTTTGTGCATTTAACGGCGCATTCCATAGGCGTCGTGTAAATCGTGTTTGCGAGGGACTGTTGCCATGCAGTTTCTTGCAAGTAACGGCGCATTCCATGGCCGTCGCCGAAATCATGTTTTGTGGGGAACAATTATGTTCCTCACAATATTATCTTTCAGTAGAAAAGCAGACGGTTTTTTAAGCTTATTGTTAACAATAGGAATTATAGCGTCATAATCCGGCTGTCTAAGGTTTTCATCTGAAGATATAATATTCTTAGCAATAGCATCTTCGATGGCATCTCTGAATAGATGTCTGAAAAGAAAAATGTATTTTCAATTTAAAAGGAATTTATAATGGAATCCGCTAAGCAATAAAACAAAGCTCTACGGTTGCCATTAAAAAAATCAGATTGAGCCAAATTCACTAAAAAAGAGACGAAACGTTTATTTCTTTATCAAACACATTTCACATTTTGATATTAATCTATGGTAAATATCTGTTTTATGCGGAACACCTCAAAAATAAAAAAATTATATATGAATTATTTATGAAGAATTTAGGTGAAAAAATTATTTGCGGGTCTCATCCAGTTTTTTTAAATTTAATTTTGAAATGTCAATGCAAAATTAATTTTTGTATAACAATTTGCACAAAACGACAAAGCAAATGTTAATTTTGCAATAGTTATTATTATATGACAACAATGCTACGGACGCAGACGGACAGACGAATGATGAATGTATACACAAAACGAATATCCCCTTTTCAGGATGTATATCCACACAAACAAGAATACTAGCACATCCTGTAACATAAAATTGCAAGACTTTCCTTTTTTTCAATGCTCGGTACATGTTGAAACAATTTTTTTAATATAACTACGGGCGCTGGTATTCGATATGTAAAGCTCCGTTATATTTTAGGGCTGCCAGCTAGTTATATTCCGACGCATTTTTGCGCTTCTGTATATCAGGTTGGCAGCCCACATGCATGTTTCTTTTAGGTCAACTAGAAAAAAAAAACAAAAATGCAAATTTCTCAGCCATTTCTGGCTCGATTTTGATGATTGGCATATGAAAATGCTCGTAAAATTAACACCAATACTCCCACATACCGTGCATTTGATAGAAAAATACTAATCTTCAGTAAAAAGTTAGCAACGATTTTCTGTTTAACATGCATAAAGGTGCCACCTTTTCTCTTTATGTACAAATGCTGCCACGCAGTTTTATGCATGTTTATTTTAGGTGTGGTGGAAAAAAAACAAAAACGCTAATTTCTCAGCCATTTCACCCTCGATTTTGATGATCCGAACGGAAAAATGCTCGTAAAATTAACGCCAATGCTCTCATATACCGTGCATTTGGGGCCATTAAAGTTTTTTGTTAAAGTGCTTTCAGACGAGCCGTTTTTCACCGACACTTTTTGTCAAAAAACTGTCACCGGTGCTCACCGATAGAAATAGAACACGTCCTATTTCCATCGGTTTGTTTTGTCGGTCAAATGCCTACTAGATTGAGGCACTTTTGTATGAAACTTTTCAGAGTGTGACCAGGTTCTGCATTGATGGTATTTTTGTTTGACAACCGATGCGAGTTATGTGAATGGCAAAATTCACTGACGGTGAAAATGTGTCGGTGAAAACGGCTCGTCTGAAAGCACTTTTAGCAACGAAATTGTGGAAGGTGGCACCCTTTCTGTAGTTCAGTTCACGTTGGTTCAGTTCAGTTTCTGTAGTTCAGTTCACGTTGGAGCTACCAGTTCGATAGGTCTTGCTCCTGAACTTTTTGGGGGTTGATTTACAATTAATTAATTTTCTAAAAAACTGTACATTTTATTTCTACAAACTAAATTGAATTAGCATCCCCAAACTTGTAGCTTTCATTTGCTATGTGCCGCGTTTGGGGCCATTCGTCCTAAGATAAGCTATTATAGTTTGAGAACAAGGTATGTATTTTGGCGGTCATTTTGTATGGGACTTTCACCGTTTCAAAACGTATCATTTTTTTTTTATTTAATTGTACCATTAGAAAGTTGAAATTGTAGGCTTTGATCGTGCATAAGCGGTTTTCGGGGCCATACCTCCTGTGCTTAGCATTTTAAGAAATGGTGGAAATTTTCTCTTTTTCACTTTCTTTATTCACTTGTTACACCCATTTGAAAAGCTTAAAGTGCAAAAACATTGCTTTAAACTATAGATAAATCAATTTTCTACAGTTCTGCATCATTATTTTATTGTTTGGTTCCGACTCATGAACCAATTTCAGTTTTTCGTTGCTAAAGAACCGTTGCTATCTTGACGCACATGTCGCGGTCTTCTCGTTCATTTATTAGTTCTAAGGAACCACGTACTGGAGCGTGATCGTTCACCTAGTACCGAGGGTGAACGATGTAAATCTAACAGAGGCATGTTAGAGCAAATTGGTGGAATTTCCGTCACGGCAGCGAGCGTCACTTTTCTGACGAGCTCGTGGAGTGAACATCAAAAGCGGAAGAAAGTTAGAAATCGAGTGCGAGAAGACGAAGTGAAAATCACGTGATGAGCAACAGCAACGACAACAACAACAACGATTTGTGCGCCAGGCGACACTGCCTACAGCAACAACAATCACAACAACATTTTGTGCGTGGGCGCCGCTGCCAACGACAACAACAATGTTTTGTGCAGGTGCAGCCGCAGCCGCCAGCAACAACAACACAGCGCAGGAGGGATATCCCTCCTCTTGACTCACGGCCACCGGCCGGCAGCGGCGAAGACCACACGTGAAGTGTGAGTTCCAAACGAAGCAGGACAACGTGCCACCTGCGGAAATGCAGAAGCAACATAGCGTCTCCGCTTTCTTAGCAGCGGGTAATCTTGCCAGCGGCCTCTGTCTTCTTTTCTTCTTGGCTCCGCCTATGGGGCAGTAAACATTTACTTCCGACCGTGCGGCAATAATCTACAGTGTAAAATTTGTGAAGGGAACGAACGTGCGTACCGAATCCGAACCGAGGGGCTCAGGAGGTGCAAAGAGGACGACGCAACGGGTCTCGGGAGTCCCTCCTCGTCCTCCTGGGCCACTCTTGGGCTCGCAACATGGTCGTTCCAGCCGATCTCCGACCGAAAGCGTCCGCCAACCCGCTGACGTTCCCGCCGCTCATTCCAGCCGTCCCAGATGTTTACAAATTTTCTGTAACATACCCTGGCCAGACTGAGACGCCGACCACGGCTGAAAAAGCTTCGTAACAGCACATAGAAAGCTGTAAGCTCTCTTAAACAGCTGTGAGCAAAAAATTAAAAAAACAAAACGAGGGGGTGGAAGTGTTGATACGCCCAATTTTCCAAAAAAATTTTAAGGGTATGTATAATATCCCATAAAAAAACCTTTTTACGAGGTAAAAGTCTAGTGACGAAAACATTTTCATGCCCCAAAATTTCTGATATCCAATTTTGTGACGAATAATATTAAGTTTTACATATAAATTATTTTAAACAAAATTTTGGCACTCGGCACATTGCGCTAAAGTGCCTCAATTCTAATACCAAAAAAAACTCACTGTTTTGCGCAGTGCCGAATGCAAAAATTTTTTTTAAAATTATTTATATGTAAAACTTAATATTATTCGTCACAAAATTGGATATCAGAAATTTTGGGGCATGAAAATGTTTTCGTCACTAGACTTTTACCTCGTAAAAAGGTTTTTTCATGGGATATCAGAAATTTTTGAATAAGACATCACAAATTTTGAAATTGCAATATTTTATTGACCGTATAGCTTTGTCAATTTTGTTTATTGTTTGTACAGCTAAAACAAACTGTCTGGCAACACTGGTCCCCTTTACAAACACACATGCCCAGCGCAAAAGCTATCAGCACTCTTCAACTCTGGCTGCTATGACACTTTGCAGCTGCTGTCCTATTCCCATTCTACCTTTTTAAATAAAAAATAAACGTTGAAGGTATGCCTTCAAAATACCTTTTCAACGATATATAGATCATATCTGTAGCTTCTATCGTTTAGATGCTATGAGGGTTTTAGCGGTTTTTAGCGATTTCCCGCTAAACTAGCGATTTTTCTAAAAAGTCGTAGAACAAACGATTCTATATTTTTGATTATAAAATGATTTATCTGCCGCAAAAAGAATTCAGCACTTGCAAGCAGTTTATTTCCGCATTACGCTGCAAGCAGTGTACATTAGGGTGGGTCAATTTTTTTCGACCCAATGCGGTTATCAAAATCGTAATCTACGGTGAATTCTAAGAAGATTTGCCCAAGAAACCATAGGTCTAAAATCATTTTCGAGCTTCCGATTTTTAACGAGAAACTTTGCGTATTTTTTTGTCATTTTAAACACGCGTAGATACCTAAGCGAGTGCATAAAAAATATATTGTTTCACTTAACTTTTTTTTAAGAAAATTATAAATTTTTAAAAATATAAAAATAAAATAAAAAATTAAAATTTTATTTTTAAAATTTTTTATACATTTAAAAAAAAGTTTTAAATAATTAAAATTTAAAAAAATGGCATTAATTTGCATTTGACCGTTAATTTACGCCCTTTTTAGCGCCACGCCCACTTTCATTTTATTTTCAAAAAATGCCTTGATGTATTGAGATTATGTACTTCAAGTTTCAACCCGATATCTAACCTAGTTCAAAAGTTACAGATTTTTGCCACCAACATTGGCAAATCAAACCGAAAATGGGTACAAAATACATGCAAAATACATATAAAATGGTACCAAATTTGTATGCATTTTGTACCTATTTTCGGTTTGTTTTGCCAATGTTGGTGGCAAAAATCTGTAACTTTTGAACTAAGTGAGATATCGGGTTGAAATTTGAACTATATATTTTCAATACTTCAGAGCATTTTTGGAAAAAAAATTGGAGTGGGCGTGGTACTAAAAAGGGCGTAAATTTACGGTCAAATGCAAATTAATGCCATTTTTTTTAATTTTATTTATTTAAAACTTTTTTTTAAATGTATAAAAAATTTTAAAAATAAAATTTAATTTTTTTATATTATTGTTACATTTTTAAAAATTTTTAGTTTTCTTGAAAAAATGTTAAGTGAAACAAAATATTTTTTATGCACTCGCTTAGGTATCTATGCGTATTTAAAGTGACAAAAAGATACAAAAAGTTTCTCGTTAAAAATCGGAAGCTCGAAAATGATTTTAGACCTATGGTTTCTTGGGCAAATCTTCGTAGAATTCACCGTAGATTACGATTTTGATAACCGCAAGTTGCGTTTTTTTTGGTCCATACAAATTAACCCACCCTAGTGTACATACTGCATATGTACATGCAGTAGTGTAAAGGTAAAAGGTATATTCAGTTAAAAGGTAATATCTTGTCCAAACGAATTTTGACAGATATGTGTTATATGTCAAAAAACGCGGAATCAAATTACCTATAACATATAACATATTTTAAAGTGATTGCATATGTAGATTTTTCTTAAATCGTCAAAATGTGGAAAAAAAAACCTAATTTCACCTGTAGCTGTTTACCTTTTCACTTAAAGCATAGTACGCAAACTCAAAAAAAGGCCTAGCGTAAGTCAAACTCCATATAAAAAAAACACTGGCGTAAGGGGAAGAAGAAGAGCTTGACATTTAGCTACGCTCGGGTGTCCGCAAACTAAATAAAATAACAGAGCTGTTAAGTAAAATAACAGAAGGGGCAGCACTGTTTGTGACAGTTGACAGGCCCAGCGAAACATCAAACTGTTTAGAGTTTCGCTAGGTATATCTATCTCACTCTCTCACAATAATTCAAACGAAATGGCTGGAACTTTGACAAAAAATAGCAGATTGAATCTCTTTGAGACTGCGGATAAAATTCTACTAATAAACGAGGTGGAGAAGAGACCTTTATTGTGGGATTTGACAAATAAAAAGCATTTTGATGCAATTTTTATAAATAATGCCTGGGAGAGTGTGGCCGAGACGCTTAATAGAAGCGGTAAGTTGTATTGAATTAGAAATACATTGAAAATGTATTAAAATATTTATTTCAGTAACCGATTGCAAGCTAGCGTGGAAGAGCCTTCGCGATAGCTATCGTTACCACTGCAAGGTGGCAGCCAAAAAGCGGAGGAGTGGCAGTGCCGGTGGAATTGGACCGGAGCAGCCCAAAGCAAAGGACGAGGTTGAGTGGCAATTGGCCCCGTACATGGCATTCCTGCCAGACTTATCTTCGCAAAGGCGGTAAGTAGAAATTCCAAGGTAACAAAAATTAAGCTTAAAATATTCTTTTAGTACTTTCTGCAGTGGGATTAACCCTTCAACGAGCCAGGTAATCCTAGGGGAGCTGAATTTGGACGACTCCAGCTGCTCCTTAAGCAGCACTGTGGAACTGGAGCCAATTGAATTGGATGCAGATGCTAGCACATCGTTGGAAGCAGCATCGTATTCATATGTAAGTATATAAAAGTTACACAATAATAAATACATCAAAATAACATAATTAATTTATGTTCAAGGCTACACCCAATAAGAGGAGGAAGGTGGAGAAGCAAAAGCAACCGTCGGAGGAGGTCATCAACATGCTGGAGAACGTAATGTCGAAGCAAGAAGAAATTTTAACATCTTCAGACCCAGCCCCGCCGATTCGCACAATAGTCCGCTATTGGGATGAAGCTCTTCGAGAAATGGACCCCGAGCAAGCTCAAGAGACGGAGCAAGCGATGACACAGGTGCTGTGGCAGCGTCAGGCTGCATACAAAAACAAAAAATCAAATACCCATTAATTTTGCATTATTAAATAAAAAAACAGAAAATTAAATGCAATAAATTATTTTGTTATTTAAAGTTTTTATTAAAAAAATTAGTCTCCACTCTGATTACACACCAGCAGCAGCATTTTGCCAAGAGACTGAACCTGTTTGAGAGTTTACATACTCCATTAAGCTATCCCGAATGTGTTTTGGGTAGTCCTGATGGAACACTTACAGATGTTGCATAGCGACCCTTGGTGCGCCTTTCAAGCAAATATGGGTTCACCCAATGTGAACGCTTGCGCTCCTGTGCCTCCTCCTCTTCCTGCTCCTTCAAAAAATAATATGCCGCCAACAAAGCTGCGATCGTAACATTGGTTGCTGCCAATGCTCTCTTTTTTGCTTTAAAATCCATTTTAAAAATAGTTTCGGGTTTGTTGCCTTTTTTGTTTGTTTTGGTTTGACAGCTGACGCATAGAGTTACCACTCAACTTTTTGTTATTTTCCGTGTTGCATTGGCAACTCTGGCTTTACGCTCATCGACAGCTAAATATTGAGCACTTTACGCCGCGTAAAATTTAGTTAGCTTGAGTACTAAGCTTAAAGAAAACATTTTGAAGGTATGCAGAAGAGCCCTTCGAAAACCTTTTCAACGATATATAGATCATATCTGTAGCTTCTATGTAAATGTATTTCAATTTAAAAGGAATTTATAATGGAATCCGCTAAGCAATAAAACAAAGCTCTACGGACAACGGTTGCCATTAAAAAAATCAGATTGAGCCAAATTCACTAAAAAAGAGACGAAACGTTTATTTCTTTATCAAACACATTTCACATTTTCATATTAATCTATGGTAAATATCTGTATTATGCGGAACACCTCAAAAATAAAGGATGCTATGAGGGTTTCAATTTTAGCGGTTTTTAGCGATTTCCCGCTAAACTAGCGATTTTTCGAAAAAGTCGTAGAACAATTAATTCTGAGCGGGAACAAGTCCTCATTCAAACTTTTAAGCTAAACCAACGATTTGATCCAAACAAACAAACAGAGTGACTTTTCATTTCATTTTCGGAAGGCCACTAAAAATTTCAAAATTAATTATCTTTTGAACCAGCGGTTCCAACGGCCCCATTAGCTCCAATCATTTACATTTTGCCCCTCCCACTTACACCTGTTTATCTCACGAACCAGGTGAGTTTTCAAAAGTCTTAGTATGCACATTTGTAAGTTTAATTGAAACCTTTCGATCAGTATATAACTCGACCTGATCGGACAGTCATAGCAAATTTTCCATTCTTCCTGTGTATATATGCTAGTCGCCTTCGCACCCTTCGTGCTGCTTTCGTCACTAGCGCGGACTGCCGTCCGCAGTGACTAGATAAAAAACCGCATCAAAATATCTTTCTTATTTTACGAGTTATTAATTAATGCATCAAGAAGAGATCGAATACTACAAAAAGCAATCAAAACAGCACTGAAAAATTGTTAGGTTACGTGCTAAAAAATTGAATTGCGAAAAAAGTGGTCAAATGTGGACCTCGAGATAAACTTTTCTTAATAGAGAAATAGTGACACTGGACTTTCATGGACAAGGACACAAGGAAACTCTTTGCAAAGTTCAACTTTACTATCAAAAATTCGAAATTGACACCACTTGCTAAATGTACACATTATAAAACAGACACGTACAAAAACAACAATATACATGGTATCTTACACAGCACAGCAGGCGGTTCGGTCAATCAAGCAGGCATGCGATGCGAGCATGCAGCGCACCAAGGGATTCAGACGTCATGAATCCGTATATTGGTGGACTGAGCACATTGCCAAGGCTCGAGCAGAATGCATCAAAGCAAGACGCGCATACAGTAGAGCCCGAGGAACGGAGGCCTATATCAATATGCGAACACTCTACACCGAAAAGCGAAGGACTCTGAAAAAAGCCATAAAGGATCAAAAAAGGATAAGTTTCATCAAGCTATGCGAGGAGGCAGACCGCGATCCCTGGGTTCAAGCATATAAATTGGTCATGAAGAAAACGAGGTCCTTTAAAAACTCAGTGCCAACGAGTAGGTCACAACTGTCAACCATTGTCAGCACATTATTTCCAAGCCAGCCGGTCTGTGATGCTGTTATCTCCTACAGTAACCACAGCGACGAGCTTATCGATAGTGTCACTGAAGATGAAATTATCCAGGCAGCGCGGAGTACGAAAAATGAAACGGCACCTGGACCAGACGGCATTCTGAACAAAGTACTAAAATTGGCATTAAGTCTGCAGGCAAACGTGTCTATGACACTATTTAATAAATGCCTCAGCGGAGGAGTTTTCCCAGCAGCGTGGAAGGAGCAACGCCTGGTACTGATCCCGAAGCCTGGAAAGCCACCGGAAGATCCCTCTGCTTATAGACCAATCTGCTTGCTGGACAATTTTGGCAAAACATTCGAGAAACTAATATGCTCTCGTCTGCAGGATGCCATAACTCGTGCAGGCGGCCTTTCCGAACACCAATACGGTTTTCGGAAAGCACGCTCTACAATAGATGCCATCTCACGGGTGACAAGCATCGCCGAAAAGGCAATCGAAGGGAAGCGTTGGAAGGGAGGCACGAGGCAATACTGCCTGGTGGTCACTCTCGATGTGAAAAACGCCTTCAACTCGGCATCGTGGCTGCGGATACTGGAAGCTTTGCGAGACTTTAACATTTCACAATGGCTTATGACAATTATCAGGAGCTATTTAGACAACAGGTGGCTGCTGTTCGACACTGAGGAAGGTACGGATAAATACAAAATCACGTGTGGAGTTCCACAGGGATCTGTAATAGGCCCAACCCTGTGGAACATAGTCTATGATGGAGTTCTACGTCTAGCTCTGGCCCCGGGAGTTGACATAACTGGCTTTGCGGATGGTGTGGCACTAACTGTGGTTGCCAAGGATGTGGCTATTGCCGAAGAGCTTGCTGCTACAGCCATAAACTCTATCCAGCGGTGGCTGTCGACAGTTGGCCTCAAGCTGGCTGAGCATAAGACGAGAGCCGGAAACTGGTTGAAACTGCTACGATAAGGCTAAGCAACGTGACCATTACATCGCGACGTGCCATCAGGTACCTGGGCGTCATGTTGGACACTCGGCTGTGCTACCGGGATCATCTTCAAATGATAGGCGTAAAAGCCGCAGAAGTTAGCAGGTCACTCAGCAGAATGATGCTAAACCACGGCGGCCCAAAAACCTGCCCTCGCCAACTGCTGCACAGCGTCGTCACGAGCACCATCCTGTACGGTGCTCAAATCTGGGCAAGCGCCACCAGTACACCAACCTATTTAAAAGGCATCGAGGCATCCTACCGGATGGGGGCACTCAGAATCTGTAGAGCGTTTCGCACGGTGTTAGGAGAAGCGGCAATGGTGATAGCGGGCGTGATGCCCGTCGATATACTTGCACAAGAGAGGAGGGAGATCCATAATCGTATAAGCTCTGTGCAGATGCCAAATGAGCTCTCGGCTATAAAAGCTGCTGAACGTGAGCGCAGCCTCTTAAAAGGGCAACAAAGATGGGAAGACTCGGTTAATTCCACGTATTGAACAGTGGATAAGCAGGAAGCACGGGGAGTTGACTTTCTTCCTAACGCAATTCCTCAGTGGGCACGGGTGCTTTAGATCGTATCTCCACAGATTCGGTCACGAGGAATCTCCCCTATGTCAGGAGTGCGCCGCTGAAGAGACTGCTGAGCACGTTTTAGTAGTATGCCCAATATAAGCAACGGAGAGACGACAGGCGGAAGCTATCCTCGGGGTGCGAATTGAGGTGTCCACCTTAATTGGTCATATGCTAGAGAGTGAGGCAAAGTGGAGTGGAATATGCTGTTTTGCCGAAATAGTTGGAACGAGGTTACGCAGGATGGAGCGGGATCGGAATGGTTCAGCCCCAGAAGTGGCATACTAGGCCATGGCAATGCCTGTGAAGCATTACTGCCCGGTAGTCCCGCAGGATTGGTCCAGAGATTCCAGTTTGCAGGCTCTCAACTGTATTTATATTGTTAGCTTACAAGCTGTTTTCTTTAATTTTAATTTATGAATAAAAAAAAAAAAAAAAACATGGTATCTTAACATTGGACTGTTATGCTAACATTTTTGGTATGTAACATAAAATTGGTATGTAACATAAAATTTAAAATCATACATTTGCATAATTATGAAAAATTAATAAATGACACTTTTTCGGTAAAATACCCCATAGGTATAAATAATCGCCAGTGTGGGTTAGTCTTTACCTTTTAAAAAGTACGCCCAGAAATATTCTAAGAATGTAATTAATGAAAAGACTCAATATAGGTTAGGGTTCACAATATGTGCCAGCCTAATGCATGGACACATATAGACATGAGGACCGTGGCACTGAATCCAGGATCACGTGGTCACCTCGAGGGGACCACGTGATTCAATGTAGGTTTTAATTAAAAAAAATCTCTTTACGAGGTAAAAGTCTAGTGACGAAAACATTTTTATGCCCCTAAATTTCTTATATCCAATTTTTGTGACGAATAATATTAAGTTTTACATATAAATAATTTTAAAAAAAATTTTTGAATTCGGCACTGCGCAAAGCAGTGAGATTTATTTGGAATGAAGAATTGAGACATTTTTGCGCAATGTGCCGAGTGCCAAATTTTTTTTTAAATTATTTACATATATGTAAAACCTAATATTATTCGTCACAAAATTGGATTTCAGAAATTTTGGGGCATACCTGTTTTCGTCACTAGACTTTTACCTCGTAAATTTTACTAACCATGAATTTTGATCACAGAAAATCTATCTGTGAGAGAGCCATAGAAAAAATTATGCACCATCGTGATAAGCTGTATGACCCAACAAAATTAAGAGCTTTTAAAAAGCATTCTATCAATTTTGATTGTACCGATTACACTGATATGGTAAACCTAGACAATGACAGTATTTTATCCGAGCCCCCATTTACTGCTAGCATTCCATACGACCACTTGTTGGAGTACATAGAGTTTGACGAGCCACCATTGCCTGTTCCTGAAATTCCATCTCATATTCAAGGTACTGAGCGACATGTGCAGCTACTAACTACTGTTTCACAACGCGTTGCAGAAAATAATCGACACGACATAATCGAATCTCGAAATCATCGTCCCAAGGATGAAAATTATGTTTAAAGGACATTTCGTCCTTCGGTTCTGTGGAATTTTTTTTGACTCCAAGCTTGTCAGGATCGGACAATAAACACCCAAGATATAAATGTTCAAAAAAATGAATTTTTCAACTTAAAAAGCGCGGACCAGGAGGTCATTTTAGACTATCGTTTCTTCTCGAAAGCATCTTAGAATTGACCATAGATTACGAAAATGGGATTCCATTTTTTTCATTTTTTCGGGCCCATACAAATCAGTGCACTCTAATACAGCCTGTATGCAATGCAAATTTAGATTTGCAAGATGTTGTAGCAAGATGGCCTGGTTTAGCGCATGACAGTAATATTTTTAATAACAGCCATTTAAAGTTCCGGTTTGAAAATGATCAATTCAGAAAAAGCTATCCCCTTGCTGACAGTGGTTACAAATTGTCAAAATATATGATGACTCCGCTGCTGAATCCAATAACTGAGGCAGAAAAACTTTTTAATGAGTCGCAGATTCGAACATGGAATGTTGTTGAGCGATGTTTTGGAGTGTGGAAAACGCGAATTCCAGCGCTGCCGCTAGGCATGCGAATTAAATTGGACACCGCAAAGGCTGTAATCATTGCATGCGCTGTGCTTCATAACATAGCAATTCAAAAAAAAGATTCACTTCCGCCAATACAATTTCAATTTCCACCTTTATCTATAGAGTTTGATGTCGAAGAAGAAGGTAACTCACGTCCCCATTCTAGCAATGATGCGAGGCTAAGAAATATATTAATTAACAATTATTTTCAAAATATTGTTAAATAATTTGTTATTGATTTGAATAGTATTAACAAATATTTGCTTTCAGCATTTGAATGTAACTGCTGCGCCAGGACACTACCAGCACTATGAGTATTTCTGCGAGAAAATAAATGAATAAATGCTATTGTAAAAATGTTGTTGATAACCTCTTACGAATTTTCATTTCTTCAACTAATTTAAATTCTAGTAGCTCCCGCTTTAGATTTATCACCTTCATTTCTGCCGAATGCTTCTCCTTTGCCCTTTCCATCTCTGCAAAATTCTTTTTCTTGTCCCATTTCATTATTGTAGAATTTGTTTTGTGACAACAGCATTTCCTCCTTTGCAGTTTGAACAGAGGAACAATTTGTTTGACACTGGTTTCTTACTTTTAGGGTGTTCACTTGACCCTTGCAGCGTTGCAGATTGCAAGTTTGCAATACACACTGCGTGAACACCGCTTTACGTTGCAACGGGTTGCACATTAGTTGACTTTGATTTTTATAATTGTGGTGATTGTGCTTGAATTTTAAAGATGCCATTTAAAAGTTTCAAAGATATGTTCTGCGATGATAGAACAAATCAACTTATTCGTGATATTGCGGAAATTGAGAGTTTGTTGCTTTAATTAGTTGCAGAATTACATGTTTTAAACATTTGTAGATGTATCTCGCCCAGAAGAAGTGGATTCGGAGCTTGATGACGTTATCGAAGACTTTGTTGACGATGTCGTGGGAATATATTCTTGCCGTCGGGGAATTAGCCTTAACGTGCCGAAATCAATTGATTGGCGCATTAGCTCATTTGACAACCGGCGATTTAACCAAATGCTGCGTGTGTCCAGAAGCCAATCTGTGCATTTGGTCAATTTAATAATAGGGGATTCGCGACGGCATCTGTCCACAGGCAAATTGCAGTTGACTTGCAGCTTGTTCTGTTTCGGCTGCGCTCATCAGGAAGCAGTGCGTCAGTACGAAAGATATGCACCGTTTTTGGAGTAAGTGATGGTGGAATTTTGGCCAACATTACTGAAAGGGTCTTCAAAGCAATTTTGCGGCTGATGCCCAGATATATATATTGGCCTGATGCAGCCGTGCGTCAACAAATTGTGGAGCGCACGTTTAAGGAGTTGCCGCACTGCGTGGGATACATCGATGGCAGCGAAATAAAGCTTTTCGAGAAGCCGGCCAAAAATCATGAAACCTACTTTTCTCGCCAGCGAATCTACTCGGTAAAGCTGCAAGTAATTTGTGATCACAAACTGCGCATACGAGATGCCGTTGTTGGAAGTCCGGGTAGTTACCACGACTCGAAGGTGTTTAAAAACTGCTCAATCGGAAAGCACACAGAGCGTTACTTTTCTAGAGAAGAGTGGATTGCAGGGGACTCTGCCTATCCGCAGTCCACATATGTAGTTACTCCGTTCCGCAGTAATTCTCGAATAATGGAGGTCGACAGGCAGCTGCGATTCAATAAAAGGCACAGCCAATATCGAGTAAAGGTCGAGAACTGCTTTGGAGTTCTGAAAGGAAAATTTTGCAGCCTTAAGGAAATACGCATCCGATTAAAGGATAAGAAAAGCCAGTACTTCCTTTGCAACTGGATTCTTGTTTGCTGCATTCTTCACAACATTTTACTGAAAGATACTGACGCAGAAAATGTTGACGAAGAAATGGAAGAGAACTCTGCTGAACTTACTGAGGCTGAGACTAGTGGTGCTCACTGTGTGGCTTCTGAAAGCAAAAGGAAATTTTTGTATGATCTAATGCTTAAATAAAAAACCGTTATTAATTTAAATTTTTTTTGTATTTCATATTTATATTTAAATTGAAATTTCTTTATTTTTTATACTTGTATTCAAGCTCAAGTTTGTGCATCTCCATTTTCATCTCCAGCTCCCTTTCCTTCAGCTTGAAATCGTTTTGGATGCGAATCTCCTCCAAATTGAGCTTTCTTTCTTCCAAGCTGAACTTCTTTTCTTCAAGATCTAGCTTGAGTTGCTCCATTTCCTTCGCCCATTGAAACTTCTCTTGATCGAGTTTCAGAGAATCCGTCTCCAGAACCAGTCGCTTCTCCCTAAACTCTTTTCGTCCTGCCTCAATTGCTGCTACCTGCGCCAACAAATTGTTTTGCACCTTTCGTTTGGTTTTATCGACAAACGATGCATCCATAACGTTGGCGTCCATGGAATTGTCCATGGAATTCTCCATTGGGGTAGTCAACAACTCGTCCATTAGGGACGCTTCTTCGAAAGGCATCATGTTTGATATTGGAGTATTTAATTCCTGGTAATTGCTGGATTCAACCACAATCACAATTATTTCCTTTCTGCTGGAATATATGTCGTCCAGTTGATCGAAATGTGGACACATCTTTAACAATTTCGCTGTAAATATGAAATGCACCAATTTACTCACAATACACGATAGTCATTTTATTTTGCTTTACCTCGTATGGTTGTCTCAACGTCGCCTTCTTCCACTCCTGCTCCTGTAGACTTGCTGAATGCTTCGGCCTTTTGCCAGCCGGTCTTTAGATGACGAACCTTGAATCGCACCAAGTTCCAGGTCGCGTCAATATTTGTGGCAGCAATCAGTTTGTTGTAATACATTTGGGCAGTAGGTTTCTGTAAGATTATTAACAATAATATAATTATTGTTGACAAAAAGGTTCTATTTCTAACCTCCAAGTTTCTATGCACTTGCATGTGCTTAAAATTTCGTTCACTTCCTTCTCCGTCCACTTTTTTGGTTCCCTTTGGCGTTTCAGAGTCTGGCGTTTAGGCTTTATTGTTCCTTCCAAAAAAAAAACAACTTTAAAATGGGTCTATTTTATTAAACAAAAACAGTTCTACTTACTTTTGATTTCGGCGGCCATTAAACAACTGTCATTTATTCTTTAGCACTAAAAAACACCAAATATACTCAAATATACTGAGCATCGATATACAAAATCGACTTTTTTATCGAGCTTTCCACATCATTATTTTGTGCAAACATGAAAGACTTTTCGTATACATAGGGGAGGGTCTAGCATTGTTGCAAGAAATTTTTCTGTGCAAGTTGTTGTTGTGACAAGTTGCACACTTGCAATCTGAAACGCTGCAAGGGTCAAGTGAACACTCTAATTGTTCTCTATTTATACTTGAGTTG
>JBAMBK010001057.1:0-11312 GCA_037043435.1 Drosophila suboccidentalis
TATTTCCTTCCCCGTAAAACGGAACTTCATTTAAAATTTAAAGTTTTTAAAAGTTGTGAGTAAAATATTTGGGGAGTCACTGTATGTTGCCGAACATGAGACAGCTGCCTTAACGTGTCTATAAAATGAACTTGCATCTCATCGTTTGTAGGACAGGTTTCCTGGCATTTAAACATTTAACTATGACAAGGTCTGAATTGCATAACTATATTAAAGCCTACATATGTACATAGGTCAACACAGATCTTACTGAAGCACTCACACACAAGCACACACACAAATTGTCATTCACTTTTATGTTTGAGAATTTTTACTTACATGTATATAATTTTTGCTCCTTGTTGAATGGCACGCTTTAACTAACTTTACAAAGATTAGTTTATTTGTTTTCTTTTTCTATTTAATTTAAACAATTTAGCGCAGCCGATTTCAACAATTGAACATTTTTTGGCAAATTATAATTTGTTATGCATATCGATTAGAGATGGACACGTCCGTGCGATACATTTTTTTTTAAGCTGCCCAAGATAAAAAAAATCGGTTGCCAAATCAAAAAAAACTTTCTCTACATAAAAGAAAACGTATTAGACATATTAAAAATTTCAGATTAGCTTGTTGCATTAAGATTATGCATGCCCGTTAATTTTTTGTTTAATATTTTAGGATAGATATCGATAGGTTAGTGGTTTTGCCCTGTCGATCGCTCAAATTTCTACGAGGTGGCAACCCTATGCATGTTATGTTGTGTATCAACAAATAAAAAGCAGATATTTCAACTAAAGCTTCCATAATGCTGGTGAACCTTTTAAAACAGTTGATGATGATGATCTGAACATCCTGGAAGGGGAGCTCAACTGGGAGCTGACCTCGAAACGCCACAATCGCTTCTATTTACCAAACTTAATCGGTCCCTAATTTTATATTAGTTTTTTTTGCCACATATAATTTAGCAACAGCTGTGTATGTGAGGAAAATAGCCAAAGATAAGGTGCATGGCAAGAATTATTTGCTATGCGATTATAATCGTGATGGTGATTTGTATCGCTCGCCCTGATCAAACACTTACTATCCACCGCTGGAGGATGGCAAAATGCCATCGGAACGTTTGCGCAAGCTGGAAATTGAAGCAAACTATGCGTTCGATCAACATCGTGAGGTGTACTATGAAGGCGGTGTCTCATCCGTGAATATGTGGGACTTGGATTACGGTTTCGCTGCTGTAATCCTCATCAAAAAAGCTGGCGATGGCAGTAAAATGATACGCGGCTGCTGGGACTCCATCCATGTGGTGGAGGTGCAAGAGAAATCGACTGGCCGCACGGCGCATTATAAGCTCACCTCAACGGCAATGCTCTGGCTACAGACAAACAAACAGGGGTCCGGCACAATGAATCTTTGACACGTCGAACCGAGCAGGATGCAATCATCGCCGCATATTGCAAACATTGGCAATATAGTTGAGGAGATGGAGAACAAAATACGCAATACACTCAATGCTATTCACTTTAGGAAGACCGGGTTGCGCAGCACACAGTCCCTTGCTGATCAGCGTGATCAGGCACCCAAGAAACAGGATCTGGCTGCTGCAATATTGAGACGCAACATCAAACCCGAATCGAACCTTGGCGCTAACGGCATTCTAGGGACAATTATCGAATTGGCCGCGTAATTCAATATAATGATGAACAGTAATAGCAATGCGCATTTCTAGGCATTATATTGGTTAATAAAATGAGAATATTGAGAAAAATTGTTAAATAAGTAAATGTAAATGTAAATTGATTGCCCACATTTTCCGCCCCTTTTGACAATTTATCTTAACACTTTAAACTCCACATTTAAATGTTTAAGTATTTGTATCTGTATATTGCATAATTTGTACCTGAAAAGTTGAGGCAACATTTACGCACGATTTGAATGGGTTCAATTCGATTTATTTTGCTTTCTGCATTTTTTCTTGCAAACATTCGTTCGAGTATAAATAATGTGTTTATAAATAATTAATTATGTATGTATGCATGTGTATTCTCACAAAGCATTCATTTTACATTATGTACTTTTACTGAAAACGCTCTGTATTATGTAAAAGATACACATTACGTACCAAACAGCGAAAACACATTCGCATGAGGAGGATTCCATTGATGGTTTCTATGGTTACTATCATCATAGCAACACTATTGATATCCATAGATTAGCTTCCTTTTTTGAGCATAAATTGTTTTCCAATAAAAGTTTAATATGATCCGAAAGGTGTTTAAATCAGTACTAATTATTTTAGTACGAAGTTAACATAAACAACTTTAAAAGTAAAGTAACAAAAATTTAAATGTTTTTATTGATTGCTTGTTAATGGTATGGTATGGCTATGCGTTGTTTATTAATATTATGAAAAGATTGCAGACTACACTAGAAGTTACAATGTACATGCTTAAATAAGATACGATTTTGGACCTTATATCATATATAATACATATATACAAATTTATTTGTAATAGTTCATAAGTTAAATTGAAACATATTTCGTGTGCTTAGTTCGGTATTAATGATCTCCTCATCTGGATCCAGCCTCCTCTGTAGTCGTAGCTGCACGTGAATTCGTTGGAGTTCTACTTCCGCCATTCTGATGTGTGCCACGCATTTTAACGCCATACGCATCCGCCACAAACTGTTCCTCCCCATCGTCTTCGTCATCGGAATTGTCAAGCAACGGCGTAAACGCATAACGTTGATTGTTATTTGTGGGTCGCCACAGAATCATGATGACCAGCAGGAGCACTGAGAAAAGCATATGCCAGAAGCCCGTATCTATCTAGATATCACGCCAGGTGTGCACCTTTCGGTTCTATGCAAACGCAATGCAAGCAACATGAATATAACAGAGGCAATAACTGCGTATTGATAGTCTGAAAGTGTCTGTATAGCAATAGCTTAACCATGCTCCTGCGCAGACGCATCGCTTTTCTGGTTAGGACCAAAGACGTAAAAATCCATCAGCAAATACCCGTTTCGAGGACAGCAAATGCCCGTGTCGAGGACAGCCAATGGTACGGCTGTCACTAGCAGATCACTTCGATCGTTCTTTATCTTGGTATTGCGTAAATCGCCTACAACACGATGCAGCATGGGACCCAGTCGGGGCCTATAATCAGGATAATACAATTAATACCTTTTTTTTTTTGCCAAAGAATCAATATACTTACTTGACAATGCCAAAGCTCAGACTCATAATGATGACCAGCATGCGAGCTAGCGTTCGTTTCGCGCAAGATACAAATTCCGGAACGATTTCTGCATGATAAACAGGATAGCCTGTATTGGCCACTGTTTGGTACTCGGCATATAAGAAGGCCTTCTCCAGCATATCCAGTAGTATGACGCCACTGATCCAGAATTGTATGCGCAACAGATCGCGCCATTGGGCAAAGGTAACAACAAGCCAAATTATGCCAAATATCACATAGACATGGTCGAAATATAGCCATGAGGTCCCCAAAATCCAATGTGTACCGGGCATGAAACTTCTGACCTGGTGGCGTTGTCAGAATAGTCACTTCCAGCTCATAGATACCATCCTCAGCTATGCTGACAATCGGTTTCGAAGTCGCCGAAACGGATTTTTTCCGAGTGACCGGGTTGTGCCTCCTCTGGAGTTGTCACAACACCTTCAGTTTTGTCCCTCAAGAGAATCAGGTGGGTGCAATTGATTTTCGTCTGCGTCGTTTGGATGAGTTGGCTAAGAGTGACATTTTGCTGGGCACTTGGATTATCGTTGAGCTTTTTGAGAAAACGACCATCAAAGAGACATGGATGCTTCGTCAGCTTAATGCTGGTTCACTCCAGTTTAATGTAGATCTTTGTGCCAGCCAACAGTGGATGCTGCTCAATAAGCGGTTGTAGATCCTGGTCTATTAGAATATCGAGGAGGCCTGCAACTGAGCTTTCAGCCACAAAAGTGGCTAACATCTAAATAAGGGCCAGCACGACTGTGAAATGGCCTAACATTATGTATTCGCTACATGATTGCACCTAAATATATAATATTTATATATTCGTTGCGTTGCTGGCTGCGCTTTAGAACACTTCTGCCAGAGCTGCCACCTTTTCTTGTACAAAATAGGCACAAAAAATTGGACGAACAAATTGCAACACTGCTTTTTTAAATTAGAAAAGTACCGCTTAACTCCGCAGAAAAATGTATTAAAGCGCGCGAACACAAAATTCTCAGAATATGACATACATATAATAACGAGTTCCACTTTGGTTTCTTAATAAAAAAAATATAACTTTATTAAATAGAAAACTTAAAGCGAGTTGAACATCGGAGTTTGAGAATAATTCAAGACAAATTGTAAAATGATTTGACGTCGCTTAACAAACCTCGGCTGTGAGCTTTTGGAGATGAGCTTTGCGCTCTAATATAAACAGAGAGAGATCTTAGGGATCGCTCTTATTGAGAAGACGAATATTTGGGTGCTAAGCAACAGCCTGGATTTGTGCCGCGTCGGCAGATTTGACCCTTGGTGGGAATAGCAATTCTAGCGGATGTTTATATTAACTGTTTCGATCGTGGGAGCGCTTGAATTGTTATTTTCACCAGCTTGTTATTCTTATTGATATCTTATTACTTGATAGGGGGAATATGTGCGAGAATATTTAGGTGGCTATGTGCATTACATATGTTACTTCCCCATCCATAAAAAATTAGCCTGTCCTCAGGCGGTAATATTAGGGTATAGTGTTGGCTCGGATTCGAGTACAATATTTGCGGTTTCATTTGATATTGGGTTTAATTGAACATTATTTGATTGTTGGATTGTTTCTGTTTCTTTCTTATATTTAACAATTATTTTTCGTGGTATGCTTTTATACTTATAGCTAAAATATAAAATAAGTTTGATTACGATAATTATAAGTGTTTGTTGGCGGGCGAGCTAAAATTTCTAGCAGGCACTAAGCGTCAAATTTTCTACTGGGCACTTATTATCGCCAATTCCTTATTGCCTACTGGAAGTTTACCGTTTAAGTCATATATTCATCTCGCTCGCACTTACACGCGAGTGATCAATGCGTGCAGCTGCACATTTTTCTTCGTCTGTAAGTCATTTGAAATTTGCACATTGGCCCAAGCAGAGGCACATTTTTGTAAATTGGGATTTAAGTGTGCGCGAAGCACGAATGTAAGTAAGAAAATGAAATTATTTGTGAAACTTTATATTGAATTGTGAAAATAAAGATTTCAGCTGACCCACTACAATTGTTTGGTTGTTTTCGGTGGTGGACTGCTAGGAATTCGGGCAAGCACACAACGGCACGGGTCCGGTGCCAACATTCTGAAATATTCTTCGCAGCCTGAAGCGTGTTCTGGAATATTTTCCACAACCAGGTGGAAATCGCCGTAGAGAACAACTTCTGGAGAAGTTAAATAGAAAAGCACATTTTAGGTCGGACATAACCTAGAAGTGCCTGAATATGCATAACGCGGACGAAGCCCTCGTGAGTGAGGGAGACAAGGCAGGTGACACTCAACTCAGTCACGCTGCTAACACGCCTGCATTTCAAGATCCAACGGGACTTGCTCACGGATCACGTGAGTCCGTTAATGTGCAAGCCGCAGTTGCGGACTTTGAACGCAACGGCGCAACACACAGAGAGGCAACTAAAAGCGGTACGTCCGCGGCAGTTGGAGCTGGCACAGCATCGTCTTCATCGACACCGGTCCAGCACCGGTTCGATAGCTCCGGATATGGCACCGTAATCACTAAGCCTCAACAGGAATACTCGGCCTGGGGCGCTGCACTTACTCTGCCATATCAGGCAAACACGGCAGTTTTCAATCAAGCCTCTGTGCCTCTCATAGGTGCGTTTGGGGGTGTTGCCAATGGAACCCAGGAACCTGGATTAATCGGATCAGTTGGCAATACGCAGCAGCCCAGTAATATGCATTTTGGTAGCACCCCGACTAGGAGTGGATTGCTGACATCAACGCAAATCAGTGCGCGTCATGTCATTAGTCGCGATCTACCAATTTTCACCGGCAAACCAGATGAATGGCTGATTTTCATCAGCAACTATGAGCAGTCTACGGAAAGATGCGGATTCAGCAATGCAGAGAATCTTATACGATTGCAGAAGTGCCTCAGAGGACAGGCCCTGGAATCAGTACGTGGGAAATTGATGGTTCCAGAGACGGTGCCGTATGCTATCGGCACATTGAGGATGCTGTATGGCCGCTCTGAAATAGTGCACGCGGCTCTGCAACGCAAACTGAGAGATGAACCAGCGATAAAGGCAGAAAATCTGGATAGCGTCATACGACTAGCACTGGCAGTCCAGAACTATTGCGCAACAATGGCTGCAGTGGGTCTTCATGAATATTTGCATGATCCCGTACTGTTGAATGAGCTAGTTGCAAAGATGCCGTGTAGTATGAAGCTAGAATGGGGTCGTCACCGGCTTGCAAATCACAGTGTCAACTTGGCTACATTTGACAATTGGCTTTTCAATGTGGCGATGTGCGCCACTATGGTCACCCCGTACGAGCCTCAACAGGACGACATTGCTAAGAGAAATCCGGGCAGAAGTACAAAAGAAAGGCTATTTGTGCACAACGTTACGACCAGTAGTGAAGATGCTCAACAGTCACCGAGTCGAAGAGATTCAGATACGACCCCGTGTCCAAAATGCACAGGCGCACATCACCTGGCAGAGTGCGATGACTTTCGTGGCCTGAGCATTAAGCAGCGATGGGAATTTATCAAAAGCAAGCGACTCTGTTTCTGCTGTTTTATGCGGCATCTCGTTCGTAACTGCAAGGCAAAGAGAGACTGCGGCGTCGATGGCTGTACATCAATCCACCATGTATTGCTGCACACTGCCAGTTCAAATGGTAACAGAGGTGGCACAACTGAACAGACGTCTTCCCATGTTAGCAAGAAGGAGGAGTCCGCACTCATGTTTCATGGAAAAACTGCAGGCCGTGCGCTTTTTCGATACATACCGATCACACTGTACGGCAAATCGAAATGCGTACATACGTATGCATTGGCAGACGACGGAGCTGCGTGTACGTTAATGGAAAGATCGCTGGCAGACGAGCTCGAGCTGGAGGGACCAGCAAGTCAACTATGTCTGAAGTGGACAGGAGACGTTTCCAAAACAGAACAGGATTCGAAGACGCTGACGGTGAACGTATCGGCTATGAAATTGGATACACGGCAATACACTTTGAAAGGTGTAAGAACAGTGACAGACCTGGATCTGCCAGAACAGAGTCTTCAGTCTCAATTATTGAGGTCCCGGAGCCACTTGTTTGCATTGCCAATTGAGCCGTATACCGAAGTAAGAGCCCGAATAATCATAGGATTGGACAACATTAAAACGACTGTACCACTGGAGATGCGCGAAGCCGAAGGCGACGATATAATTGCAACACGCTGCAGACTAGGTTGGGCTGTATACGGCCGTGCAGTGAAGGAAGATGCAACGATACCCCGCCTGCTACATATTTGCCAATGTAGTGAGACGCGCGGTATGGATGATGCCCTAAAAAACTACTTTTCCCTGGAATCGTTAGGGATCACTGTCACGTCAAGTCCATTGAGATCCAAAGATGACGAGCGTGCTATGAAGATTATGGAAGCAACTACAAGCTTTCGTGAAAAGGAAAAACGATGGCAAACTGGGCTGTTATGGAAATTCGATCGGGTCGTTCTACCAGACTCGTATCAAATGGCTCTCAAGCGACTCAAATGTCTTGAAGCAAAGATGTCAAAGGATCCACAGTTAAAGGAGTTTATGTTGGCCACGATGAACAGTCATAAACAAAAGGGATACATCAGGCGACTGGAGGATAGTGAGCTGGCGCCTAATGATATAACATGGTTTCTTCCTATCTTTACAGTTACCAATCCAAACAAGAAGAAGACGCGTTTAGTGTGGGACGCTGCTGCCAGAAGCCAAGGCGTGTCACTTAACGACTGCTTGTTAAAGGGTCCCGACACACTAGCGTCATTGATGGGCATTCTCATACGCTTTAGAGAACGCCCAATCGCCGTTTCAGGGGACATACGTGAGATGTTCCACCAGGTCAAGGTGCGCCCAGAGGATCAAGCAGCTCAGAAATTTCTCTGGCGTGATGGGAACTCGTTACGCCCGCCTGAAACGTACGTCATGCAGGTCATGACATTTGGAGCATCATGTTCACCGGCTCTGGCTAGCTACGTCCTGAGTCGTAATGCTAAAAGGTACGAAGCCGATTATCCTGAGGCAGTGAAGGCGATCTGCCGCAACACGTTTGTTGACGACTGGCTGCAGTCCGTTGACACGGAGAGTGAAATGATCGAGCTGGCAATGGCAGTTAAATCGATCCATGCAAACGGCGGATTTGATATGCGACACTGGACTTCAAACTCCCAGAAAGTAGTCTGTGCTCTTGAGAACGATCCGGAAATCTTAGTGAAGCCCATTATTTCACCTGATGTTACTCAAGAGAAAGTTCTGGGAATGTGGTGGCAGCCTACCAAGGATTGGCTGACGTTCATGGTTAAACCAGACACAGTCGCTAAAGCCCAGGATGGTCGTCCGACCAAACGGCGAGTTCTGAGTATGGTCATGTCAATCTTTGACCCGCTCGGACTGCTGGGATTTTTCAATATACGAGCGAAAATCATTCTGCAAAACGTGTGGAGGTCCAATACTGGATGGGACGAGCCACTTAGAGAGGAAGATGAGGCCGACTGGCGCCACTGGCTAGACTTGGTGCCAAAGCTGAACGACGTGTGCATACCACGATGTCTGTCAGGGGTGAGCAACTCTGGGGATTTACAAATTCATACCTTTGTAGATGCCAGTATCAACGCTTACGCAGCAGCCGTCTTCCTACGAGCTGAAGAGAATGGTCAAGTACATTGCAGCCTAGTGGCGTCCAAAACAAGAGTTGCCCCGTTGAAGCCTGTCTCGATACCTCGCATGGAACTGATGGCTGCAGTTTTGGGTTTGAGGCTGACCAAATGTATTGAGACGGAAATGTCAGTGCGCGTCAAGAAGCGTGTTTTCTGGACCGACTCAAAGGACGTCCTATGGTGGATCCGATCCGACGCTCGCAAATTCCAACAATTTGTGGCACTGCGAATAGGCGAGATTCTAGAAGGATCCGAGGTGGACAGTTGGAGATGGGTCCCATCGACGCAGAACGTGGCAGACGACGGTACCAAATGGAACAGGACGCCCGAAATTAATGTTTCCAACAGGTGGTTCAACGGGCCATCCTTTTTGTACCAAGACGACTCGCAATGGCCACAAACGGATATCGACTACAAGCAGCGTGGTCACCCAATACTGCAACACGAAGAGATACAGCCGCAGCACATTTCGCCACTCAGCTGTATTTCACCTGACCCGATGAGATTCAGCAAAATTGAGAAATTGAGAGCCGTTCAACTACGTATACTGGATTTCCTGCGATCTGTTACCAAGAAGAGTCCCGGCGCCGTATTGAAGAGTCTGCTTGAACTAAAGCGGAGCGAAATGGATATCATCTTGATACGAGTTTGCCAGGAACAGGAGTTCTTCAACGAGTTCAAGTGCTTGAAATCAGAAAGTGGAACTGTGGAACGAAAAAGTTCAATATTTAAATGCTCCCCTTATATAGACGAGATGGGCATCCTGCGTATTAAGGGGAGAATCGACATAATAGAAGGAGTCGAGTTCAACGTGAAGCGTCCTATCATCCTACCAAGACGACACCGATTGACATATCTGATGGTTGAATCATATCATCGGCGATACCATCACCTGCACGACGAGATTGTGGTCAATGAGCTTCGACAACGTTTCTGGATTTTCGGCCTGAGAGCCTTAGTGAGAGAGGTCTCTTCTGCTTGCCATGCGTGCAAGATACGACGTGCCCGACCCGAACCACCAGAAATGGGAGATCTACCGCAGGAGCGCCTGTCACCGCACACACCGCCGTTCACATACACAGGCGTGGACTACTTTGGGCCCATTGACATCATCGTTGGACGACGACATGAGAAGCGCTGGGGAGTTCTGTTTACATGCCTCACCATGCGCGCCGTGCATCTAGAGATTGCAACGTCGCTGTCCACAGACTCGTTCTTATGCGTTTTGAAGTCATTCGTATCGAGGCGTGGTTGCCCGCGCCGTATGATGTCTGACAATGGAACCAACTTTCGTGGAGCAAGCAGAATGTTAAAAGCCGAGGTGGAACGGATATCGACTCGAGAAGTGGAGCAACGATACCCAGAAATGGAATTTGTTTTCATTCCGCCAGGATCTCCGCACATGGGCGGTGCCTGGGAAAGATTGGTACGCTCAACGAAATCCATCCTGTCTGAAATTCTGCCGTCTGATGGTCTACGAGAAGAAATACTGCGTGCAGCTTTGGCCGACGTTGAGTGCACTCTTAATTCGCGGCCGCTTACATATGTACCATTGGAGTCACCGGAGTCAGAGGCGCTCACACCGAATCACTTTTTGCTGGGCCACTCCAGCGGATTGCGTGAAAAAGGCTCCGAAGTTCAGAGCGGCGCTATGCTAGCAAAAGGTTTCCGAGTTGCAAGCCAATTAGCAGACCAATTCTGGAAAAGATGGCTGAGGGAGTATTTACCCACGCTTACACGTCGCACAAAATGGTTTCAGCCGTCGCCCGATCCGATTGCTGTAGATGACATCGTAGTCGTAGTGGACGAGAATAGCAAAAGAAACAGCTGGCCTAAAGGAGTTGTTCTAGATGTTCATCGATCAAGAGACGGTCAGGTTCGAAGCGCCGTAGTGCGCACTATGGAAGGAATCCTGACTCGCCCCGCCGTAAAGCTAGCCAAATTAGATTTGAGAGTTGGTAATACACAGCGCGGATGCTAGTGAATTACGGGGTGGGGAATGTTGGCGGGCGAGCTAAAATTTCTAGCAGGCACTAAGCGTCAAATTTTCTACTGGGCACTTATTATCGCCAATTCCTTATTGCCTACTGGAAGTTTACCGTTTAAGTCATATATTCATCTCGCTCGCACTTACACGCGAGTGATCAATGCGTGCAGCTGCACATTTTTCTTCGTCTGTAAGTCATTTGAAATTTGCACATTGGCCCAAGCAGAGGCACATTTTTGTAAATTGGGATTTAAGTGTGCGCGAAGCACGAATGTAAGTAAGAAAATGAAATTATTTGTGAAACTTTATATTGAATTGTGAAAATAAAGATTTCAGCTGACCCACTACAATTGTTTGGTTGTTTTCGGTGGTGGACTGCTAGGAATTCGGGCAAGCACACAACGGCACGGGTCCGGTGCCAA
>JBAMBK010001058.1:0-14626 GCA_037043435.1 Drosophila suboccidentalis
CGAAATTGCCTGATTTCTCTCAAACCACTTCCAAGCGATTACAAAAGAGTTTCCTCTTAAGATTCTCTCCACCCACTCTCAGGTAAACTTATTTCTTCACGAAATTGCCTGTTTAAACTCCTAAACTATCTTTTTCTACAAATCTATCCAAACGCCTATCAACCAACCTTCCTCACACCTATAAGCAACCTCTAACACTGCCTACAAAAGAGTTTCCTCTTAAGATTCTCTTCACCCAATCGCAGGTAAACTTATTTCTTCAAGAAATTGCCTGAATCCTCTCTCAAACCACTTCCACCCGCGATTACAAATGAGTTTCCTCTTAAGATTCTCTCCACCCACTCTCAGGTAAACTTATTTCTCCAGGAAATTGACTGATTCCACTCCTTATCTATCATTTTCTACAAATCTATCTAAACGCCTATCAACCAATCTTCCTCACACCTATTACCAACCTCTAACACTGTCTACAAAAGAGTTTCCTCTTAAGATTCTCTCCACCCACTCTCAGGTAAACTTATTTCTGCACGAAATTGCCTGTTTCCACTCCTAATCTATATTTTTCTACAAATCTATCTAAACGCCTATCAACCAATCTTCCTCACACCTATTACCAACCTCTAACACTGTCTACAAAAGAGTTTCCTCTTAAAATTCTCTTCACCCAATCTCAGGTAAACTTATTTCTTCAAGAAATTGCCTGATTCCTCTCTCAAACCACTTCCAAGCCATCAAAAAGAGTTTCCTCTTAAGATTCTCTCCACCCAATCTCAGGTAAACTTATTTCTTCACGAAATTGCCTGTTTCCACTCCTAAGCTATCTTTTCCTACAAATCTATCTAAACGCCTATCAACCAATCTTCTTCACACCTATTACCAACCTCTAACACTGTCTATAAAAGAGTTTCCTCTTAAAATTCTCTTCACCCAATCTCTGGTAAACTTATTTCTTCACGAAATTGCCTGTTTCCACTCCTAATCTATCTTTCCCTACAAATCTATCTAAACGCCTATCAACCAATCTTTCTCACACCTATTACCAACCTCTAACACTGTCTACAAAAGAGTTTCCTCTTAAAATTCTCTTCACCCAATCTCAGGTAAACTTATTTCTTCACGAAATTGCCTGTTTCCACTCCTAAGCTATCTTTCCCTACAAATCTATCTAAACGCCTATCAACCAATCTTTCTCACACCTATTACCAACCTCTTACACTGTCTACAAAAGAGTTTCCTCTTAAAATTCTCTTCACCCAATCTCAGGTAAACTTATTTCTTCAAACCACTTCCAAGCCATTAAAAAGAGTTTCCTCTTAAGATTCTCTCCACCCAATCTCAGGTAAACTTATTTCTTCAAGAAATTGCGTGATTCCTCTCTCAAACCACTTCCAAGCCATTAAAACAGCCAGTATCATCCAATCTTAAGTCATTCCTACTACCAACCTCTAAAGTCTCAGAGGTCACTTTACATTAACATTTTCTGTACTCATTTTGGTTATGTTAACACACACACACATTCAAAGAATTTGACGCGTCTTCAGCGTCTTGTGTGAATTACGTCTTTAGTTTTAAAACAGACAGCAAATCAAGCAGGACAGCGCTCCTCAATAAATTAAAAATACAAAATACAGTCCACTAATGTTTCATTCATCGTCACCTCTCTCAAACCACTTCCAAGCCATCAAAAAGAGTTTCCTCTTAAGATTCTCTCCACCCAATCTCAGGTAAACTTATTTCTTCACGAAATTGCCTGTTTCCACTCCTAAGCTATCTTTTCCTACAAATCTATCTAAACGCATATCAACCAATCTTCCTCACACCTATTACCAACCTCTAACACTGTCTACAAAAGAGTTTCCTCTTAAAATTCTCTTCACCCAATCTCAGGTAAACTTATTTCTTCAAGAAATTTCCTGATTCCTCTCAAACCACTTCCAAGCCATTACAAAAGAGTTTCCTCTTAAGATTCTCTCCACCCACTCTCAGGTAAACTTATTTCTTCACGAAATTGCCTGTCTCCACTCCCAATCTATCTTTTCCTACAAATCTATCTAAACGCCTATCAACCAATCTTCCTCACACCTATTACCAACCTCTAACACTGCCTACAAAAAAGTTTCCTCTTAAGATTCTCTCCATCCAATCTCAGGTAAACTTATTTCTTCAAGAAATTGCCTGATTTCTCTCAAACCACTTCCAAGCGATTACAAAAGAGTTTCCTCTTAAGATTCTCTCCACCCACTCTCAGGTAAACTTATTTCTTCACGAAATTGCCTGTTTCCACTCCTAATCTATCTTTTCCTACAAATCTATCTAAACGCCTATCAACCAATCTTCCCCACACCTATTACCAACCTCTAACACTGTCTACAAAAGAGTTTCCTCTTTAAATTCTCTTCACTCAATCTCAGGTAAAGTTATTTCTTCAAGAAATTGCCTGATTCCTCTCTCAAACCACTTCCAAGCCATTACAAAAGAGTTTCCTCTTAAGATTCTCTCCACCTAACCTCAGGTAAACTTATTTTTTCACGAAATTTCATGATTTCTCTCAAACCACTTCCAAGCGATTTATTTTTGCACAAATATGTACAACCATAGTACAATTTATCCTCTAACTAAAATTTTAATTTTGTTTGGCCTCTCCTCAGCTGTCTGTGATCTTACGAGAGGTAGGCGCATTCTGTTGAGGAGAGGAGGCTACTCTTGTTCGGGTACTGGGAGCCCTATCTAAATGGATATGAGCAGCGCAGGCGAACACGACCCCTCACCCCAAACAATCATTACCTTTTTAAAGCTGCCCTCCCAGCAACCTCTAACACTGCCTATAAAAGAGTTTCCTCTTAAGATTCTCTTCCACCCAATCTCAGGTAAACTTATTTCTACAAGAAATTGTCTGATTCTCTCTCAAACCACTTCCAACCGAATACAAAAGAGCTTCCTCTTAAGATTCTCTCCACCTACTCTCAGGTAAACTTATTTCTTCACGAAATTGCCTGTTGCCACTCTTAATCTATCTTTTCCTACAAATCTATCTAAACGCCTATCAACCAATCTTCCTCACACATATTACCAACCTCTAACACTGCCTACAAAAGAGTTTCTTCTTAAGATTCTCTTCACCCAATCTCAGGTAAACTTATTTCTTCACGAAATTGCCTGTCTCCACTCCCAATCTATCTTTTCCTACAAATCTATCTAAACGCCTATCAACCAATCTTCCTCACACATATTACCAACCTCTAACACTGCCTACAAAAGAGTTTCTTCTTAAGATTCTCTTCACCCAATCTCAGGTAAACTAATTTCTTCATGAAATTGCCTGTATCCACTCCTAATCTATCTTTTCCTACAAATCTATCTAAACGCCTATCAACCAATCTTCCTCACACTTATTACCAACCTCTAACACTGCCTACAAAAGAGTTTCCTCTTAAGATTCTCTCCACCCACTCTCAGGTAAACTTATTTCTTCACGAAATTGCCTGTCTCCACTCCCAATCTATCTTTTCCTACAAATCTATCTAAGCGCCTATCAACCAATCTTCCTCACACATATTACCAACCTCTAACACTGCCTACAAAAGAGTTTCTTCTTAAGATTCTCTTCACCCAATCTCAGGTAAACTAATTTCTTCATGAAATTGCCTGTATCCACTCCTAATCTATCTTTTCCTACAAATCTATCTAAACGCCTATCAACCAATCTTCCTCACACCTATTACCAACCTCTAACACTGCCTACAAAAGAGTTTCCTCTTAAGATTCTCTCCACCCAATCTCAGGTAAACTTATTTCTTCAAGAAATTGCCTGATTTCTCTCAAACCACTTCCAAGCGATTACAAAAGAGTTTCCTCTTAAGATTCTCTCCACAACCACTCTCCAAGCCATTAAAAAGAGTTTCCTCTTAAGATTCTCTCCACCCAATCTCAGGTAAACTTATTTCTTCACGAAATTGCCTGTTTCCACTCCTAAGCTATCTTTTCCTACAAATCTATCTAAACGCCTATCAACCAATCTTTCTCACACCTATTACCAACCTCTAACACTGTCTACAAAAGAGTTTCCTCTTAAAATTCTCTTCACCCAATCTCAGGTAAACTTATTTCTTCAAGAATTCCTGATTTCTCTCAAGATATTTCCAAGCTTACATAGACTTATTTCTTCAAGAAATTGCCTGATTTCTCTCAAACCACTTCCAAGCCATTAAAAAGAGTTTCCTCTTAAGATTCTCTCCACCCAATCTCAGGTAAACTTATTTCTTCACGAAATTGCCTGTTTCCACTCCTAAGCTATCTTTTCCTACAAATCTATCTAAACGCCTATCAACCAATCTTTCTCACACCTATTACCAACCTCTAACACTGTCTACAAAAGAGTTTCCTCTTAAAATTCTCTTCACCCAATCTCAGGTAAACTTATTTCTTCAAGAAATTGCCTGATTCCTCTCTCAAACCACTTCCAAGCCATTAAAAAGAGTTTCCTCTTAAGATTCTCTCCACCCAATCTCAGGTAAACTTATTTCTTCACGAAATTGCCTGTTTCCACTCTAAGCTATCTTTCCTACACATCTATCTAAACGCCTATCCCAATCTCTCACACCTATTACCAACCTCTAACACTGTCTACAAAAGAGTTTCCTCTTAAGATTCTCTCCACCCAATCTCAGGTAAACTTATTTCTTCAAGAAATTGCCTGATTTCTCTCAAACCACTTCCAAGCGATTACAAAAGAGTTTCCTCTTAAGATTCTCTCCACCCACTCTCAGGTAAACTTATTTCTTCACGAAATTGCCTGTTCTCCACTCCTAATCTATCTATTTCCTACAAATCTATCTAAACGCCTATCAACCAATCTTCCTCACACCAATTTCCCCCATCTCACCCTGTATTACCAACCTCTAACACTGCCTGCAAAAGAGTTTCCTCTTAAGATTCTCTTCACCCAATCTCAGGTAAACTTATTTCTTCACGAAATTGCCTGATTTCTCTCAAACCACTTCCAAGCGATTACAAAAGAGTTTCCTCTTAAGATTCTCTCCACCCACTCTCAGGTAAACTTATTTCTTCACGAAATTGCCTGTTTAAACTCCTAAACTATCTTTTTCTACAAATCTATCCAAACGCCTATCAACCAACCTTCCTCACACCTATAAGCAACCTCTAACACTGCCTACAAAAGAGTTTCCTCTTAAGATTCTCTTCTCCCAATCGCAGGTAAACTTATTTCTTCAAGAAATTGCCTGAATTCTCTCAAACCACTTCCACCCGCGATTACAAATGAGTTTCCTCTTAAGATTCTCTCCACCCACTCTCAGGTAAACTTATTTCTGCACGAAATTGACTGATTCCACTCCTTATCTATAATTTTCTACAAATCTATCTAAACGCCTATCAACCAATCTTCCTCACACCTATTACCAACCTCTAACACTGCCTACAAAAGTGTTTACTCTTAAGATTCTCTCCACCCAATCTCAGGTAAACTTATTTCTTCAAGAAGTTGCCTGATTTCTCTCAAACCACTTCCAAGCGATTACACATAAGTTTCCTCTTAAGATTCTCTCTAGGTAAACTTATTTCTTCATGAAATTGCCTGTCTCCACTAATAATCTATTTTTCCTACAAATTTATCTAAACTGCTATCAACCAATCTTCCTCACACCAATTTCCCCCATCTCACCCTGTATTACCAACCTCTAACACTGCCTACAAAAGAGTTTCCTCTTAAGATTCTCTTCACCCAATCTCAGGTAAACTTATTTCTTCACGAAATTGCCTGATTTCTCTCAAACCACTTCCAAGCGATTATAAAAGAGTTTCCTCTTAAGATTCTCTCCACCCACTCTCAGGTAAACTTATTTCTTCACGAAATTGCCTGTTTAAACTCCTAAACTATCTTTTTCTACAAATCTATCCAAACGCCTATCAACCAACCTTCCTCACACCTATAAGCAACCTCTAACACTGCCTACAAAAGAGTTTCCTCTTAAGATTCTCTTCACCCAATCGCAGGTAAACTTATTTCTTCAAGAAATTGCCTGAATTCTCTCAAACCACTTCCAACCGCGATTACAAATGAGTTTCCTCTTAAGATTCTCTCCACCCACTCTCAGGTAAACTTATTTCTTCACGAAATTGACTGATTCCACTCTTAATCTATCTTTTCCTACAAATCTATCTAAACGCCTATCAACCAATCTTCCTGACACCTATTACCAACCTCTAACACTGTCTACAAAAGAGTTTCCTCTTAAGATTCTCTCCACCCACTCTCAGGTAAACTTATTTCTGCACGAAATTGACTGATTCCACTCCTTATCTATAATTTTCTACAAATCTATCTAAACGCCTATCAGCCAATCTTCCTTACACCTATTACCAACTCTACTGTCTACAAAAGAGATTCCTCTTAAAATTCTCTTCACCCAATCTCAGGTAAACTTATTTCTTCAAGAAATTGCCTGATTCCTCTCTCAAACCACTTCCAAGCCATCAAAAAGAGTTTCCTCTTAAGATTCTCTCCACTCAATCTCAGGTAAACTTATTTCTTCACGAAATTGCCTGTTTCCACTTCTAATCTATCTTTTCCTACAAATCTATCTAAACGCCTATCAACCAATCTTCTTCACACCTATTACCAACCTCTAACACTGTCTATAAAAGAGTTTCCTCTTAAAATTCTCTTCACCCAATCTCTGGTAAACTTATTTCTTCACGAAATTGCCTGTTTCCACTCCTAAGCTAGCTTTCCCTACAAATCTATCTAAACGCCTATCAACCAATCTTTCTCACACCTATTACCAACCTCTAACACTGTCTACAAAAGAGTTTCCTCTTAAAATTCTCTTCACCCAATCTCAGGTAAACTTATTTTTTCACAAATTGCCTGTTTCCACTCCTAAGCTATCTTTCCCTACAAATCTATCTAAACGCCTATCAACCAATCTTTCTCACACCTATTACCAACCTCTTACACTGTCTACAAAAGAGTTTCCTCTTAAAATTCTCTTCACCCAATCTCAGGTAAACTTATTTCTTCAAACCACTTCCAAGCCATTAAAAAGAGTTTCCTCTTAAGATTCTCTCCACCCAATCTCAGGTAAACTTATTTCTTCAAGAAATTGCCTGACTCCTCTTTCAATCCACTTCCAAGCCATTAAAAAGAGTTTCCTCTTAAGATTCTCTCCACCCAATCTCAGTTAAACTTATTTCTTCAAGAAATTGCCTGATTCCTCTCTCAAACCACTTCCAAGCCATTAAAAAGAGTTTCCTCTTAAGATTCTCTCCACCCAATCTCAGGTAAACTTATTTCTTCACGAAATTGCCTGTTTCCACTCCTAAGCTATCTTTTCCTACAAATCTATCTAAACGCCTATCAACCAATCTTCCTCACACCTATTACCAACCTCTAACACTGTCTACAAAAGAGTTTCCTCTTAAAATTCTCTTCACCCAATCTCAGGTAAACTTATTTCTTCAAGAAATTGCCTGATTTCTCTCTCAAACCACTTCCAAGCGATTACAAAAGAGTTTCCTCTTAAGATTCTCTCCACCCAATCTCAGGTAAACTTATTTCTTCAAGAAATTGCCTGTTTCCACTCCTAAGCTATCTTTTCCTACAAATCTATCTAAACGCCTATCAACCAATCTTCCTCACACCTATTACCAACCTCTAACACTGTCTACAAAAGAGTTTCCTCTTAAAATTCTCTTCACCCAATCTCAGGTAAACTTATTTCTTCAAGAAATTGCCTGATTCCTCTCTCAAACCACTTCCAAGCCATTAAAAAGAGTTTCCTCTTAAGATTCTCTCCACCCAATCTCAGGTAAACTTATTTCTTCACGAAATTGCCTGTTTCCACTCCTAAGCTATCTTTTCCTACAAATCTATCTAAACGCCTATCAACCAATCTTCCTCACACCTATTACCAACCTCTAACACTGTCTACAAAAGAGTTTCCTCTTAAAATTCTCTTCACCCAATCTCAGGTAAACTTATTTCTTCAAGAAATTGCCTGATTTCCTCAAACTCTCCAAGCCATTAAAAAGAGTTTCCTCTTAAGATTCTCTCCACCCAATCTCAGGTAAACTTATTTCTTCACGAAATTGCCTGTTTCCACTCCTAATCTATCTTTTCCTACAAATCTATCTAAACGCCTATCAACCAATCTTCCTCACACCTATTACCAACCTCTAACACTGTCTACAAAAGAGTTTCCTCTTAAGATTCTCTCCACCCAATCTCAGGTAAACTTATTTCTTCAAGAAATTGCCTGATTCCTCTCTCAAACCACTTCCAAGCCATTAAAAAGAGTTTCCTCTTAAGATTCTCTCCACCCAATCTCAGGTAAACTTATTTCTTCACGAAATTGCCTGATTTCCTCTCCTAAACCACTTCCAAGCAATCTATTTATGCACAACAATGTACTAACCATAGTACATTTATCCTCTGACTACAATTGTAATTTCGTCTTAGGCCTCTCCTCAGCTGTCTGTAATCTTACGAGAGGTAGGCTGCATTTCTGTTCGAGGATGAAGAGAGTGCTCTTGTTCGGGTACTGTGAGTCCTATCTAAATGGATATGTAGCAGCTGCAGGCGAACATGACCCCTCACCCCAAACAATCATCTACCTTTTTAAAGTCTGTCCCTCTCAGCTTTCCAAGTTACCAACCTCTAACACTGCCTACAAAAGAGTTTCCTCTTAAGATTCTCTCCACCCACTCTCAGGTAAACTTATTTCTTCACGAAATTGCCTGATTTCTCTCAACCCACTTCCAAGCGATTTATTTTTGCACAAAATGTACAACCATAGTACATTTATCCTCTGACTCCAATTTTAATTTTGTTTGGCCTCTCCTCAGCTGTCTGTAATCTTACGAGAGGTAGGCGCATTCTGTTGAGGAGAGGAGGCTACTCTTGTTCGGGTACTGGGAGCCCTATCTAAATGGATATGAGCAGCGCAGGCGAACAGGACCCCTCACCCCAAACAATCATTACCTTTTTAAAGCTGCCCTCCCAGCCTCCCAAGTTACCAACCTCTAACACTGCCTACAAAAGAGTTTCCTCTTAAAATTCTCTTCACCCAATCTCAGGTAAACTTATTTCTTCACGAAATTGCCTGTTTCCACTCCTAATCTATCTTTTCCACAAATCTATCTAAACGCCTATCAAACAATCTTCCTCACACCTATTACCAACCTCTAACACTGTCTACAAAAGAGTTTCCTCTTAAGATTCTCTTCACCCAATCTCAGGTAAACTTATTTCTTCAAGAAATTGCCTGATTCCTCTCTCAAACCACTTCCAAGCCATTACAAAAGAGTTTCCTCTTAAGATTCTCTCCACCCACTCTCAGGTAAACTTATTTCTTCACGAAATTGCCTGTTTCCACTCCTAATCTATCTTTTCCTACAAATCTATCTAAACGCCTATCAACCAATCTTCCTCACACCTATTACCAACCTCTAACACTGCCTACAAAAGAGTTTCCTCTTAAGATTCTCTCCACCCACTCTCAGGTAAACTTATTTCTGCACGAAATTGACTGATTCCACTCCTTATCTATCATTTTCTACAAATCTATCTAAAAGCCTATCAACCAATCTTCCTCACACCTATTACCAACCTCTAACACTGTATACAAAAGAGTTTACTCTTAAAATTCTCTTCACCCAATCTCAGGTAAACTTATTTCTTCAAGAAATTGCCTGATTCCTCTGTTGATGAACGAATTACATCCAATGAATTTATTTGAATTAACACTGTTCGGAGCAGAGGATATAATTTCATGCCATTTGTATTTATTGATTTGTGTTAATCTTGCATTTTATATTGTAATTAATGGAGCACCTGTGCGTATGCAACAATATTGTTAATAATGCATTATGCATGCTGTTGGCGGGCGAGCTAAAATTTCCAGCAGGCACTAAGCGTCAAATTTTCTACTGGGCACTAATTATCGCCAATTCCTTACTGCCTACTGGAAGTTTACCGTTTAAGTTATATATTCATCTCGCTCGCACTTACATGCGAATGATCAATGCGTGCAGCTGCACATTTTTCTTCGTCTGTAAGTCACTTGAAATTTGCACATTGGCCCAAGCAGAGGCACATTTTTGTAAATTGGGATTAAAGTGTGCGCGAAGCACGAATGTAAGTAAGAAAATTGAATAATTGTGAAACTTTATACATATTACAAATACTGAACTGTGAAAATAAAGATTTCAGCTGACCCACCACAATTGCTTGGTTATTTTCGGTGGTGGACTGCTAGGAATTCGGGCAAGCACACAACGGCACGGGTCCGGTGCCAACATTCTGAAATATTCTTCGCAGCCTGAAGCGTGTTCTGGAATATTTTCTACAACCAGGTGGAAATCGCCGTAGAGAACAACTCACTTCTCGTGAGTGAGGGAGACAAGGCAGGTGACACTCAACTCAGTCACGCTGCTAACACGCCTGCATTTCAAGATCCAACGGGACTTGCTCACGGATCACGTGAGTCCGTTAATGTGCAAGCCGCAGTTGCGGACTTTGAACGCAACGGCGCAACACACAGAGAGGCAACTAAAAGCGGTACGTCCGCGTCAGTTGGAGCTGGCACAGCATCGTCTTCGTCGACACCGGTCCAGCACCGGTTCGATAGCTCCGGATATGGCACCGTAATCACTAAGCCTCAACAGGAATACTCGGCCTGGGGCGCTGCACTTACTCTGCCATATCAGGCAAACACGGCAGTTTTCAATCAAGCCTCTGTGCCTCTCATAGGTGCGTTTGGGGGTGTTGCCAATGGAACCCAGGAACCTGGATTAATCGGATCAGTTGGCAATACGCAGCAGCCCAGTAATATGCATTTTGGTAGCACCCCGACTAGGAGTGGATTGCTGACATCAACGCAAATCAGTGCGCGTCATGTCATTAGTCGCGATCTACCAATTTTCACCGGCAAACCAGATGAATGGCTGATTTTCATCAGCAACTATGAGCAGTCTACGGAAAGATGCGGATTCAGCAATGCAGAGAATCTTATACGATTGCAGAAGTGCCTCAGAGGACAGGCCCTGGAATCAGTACGTGGGAAATTGATGGTTCCAGAGACGGTGCCGTATGCTATCGGCACATTGAGGATGCTGTATGGCCGCTCTGAAATAGTGCACGCGGCTCTGCAACGCAAACTGAGAGATGAACCAGCGATAAAGGCAGAAAATCTGGATAGCGTCATACGACTAGCACTGGCAGTCCAGAACTATTGCGCAACAATGGCTGCAGTGGGTCTTCATGAATATTTGCATGATCCCGTACTGTTGAATGAGCTAGTTGCAAAGATGCCGTGTAGTATGAAGCTAGAATGGGGTCGTCACCGGCTTGCAAATCACAGTGTCAACTTGGCTACATTTGACAATTGGCTTTTCAATGTGGCGATGTGCGCCACTATGGTCACCCCGTACGAGCCTCAACAGGACGACATTGCTAAGAGAAATCCGGGCAGAAGTACAAAAGAAAGGCTATTTGTGCACAACGTTACGACCAGTAGTGAAGATGCTCAACAGTCACCGAGTCGAAGAGATTCAGATACGACCCCGTGTCCAAAATGCACAGGCGCACATCACCTGGCAGAGTGTGATGACTTTCGTGGCCTGAGCATTAAGCAGCGATGGGAATTTATCAAAAGCAAGCGACTCTGTTTCTGCTGTTTTATGCGGCATCTCGTTCGTAACTGCTGTGCATCTGTGCTCTTGAGAACGATCCGGAAATCTTAGTGAAGCCCATTATTTCACCTGATGTTACTTAAGAGAAAGTTCTGGGAATGTGGTGGCAGCCTACCAAGGATTGGCTGACGTTCATGGTGAAACCAGACACAGTCGCTAAAGCCCAGGATGGTCGTCCGACCAAACGGCGAGTTCTGAGTATGGTCATGTCAATCTTTGACCCGCTCGGACTGCTGGGATTTTTCAATATACGAGCGAAAATCATTCTGCAAAACGTGTGGAGGTCCAATACTGGATGGGACGAGCCACTTAGAGAGGAAGATGAGGCCGACTGGCGCCACTGGCTAGACTTGGTGCCAAAGCTGAACGACGTGTGCATACCACGATGTCTGTCAGGGGTGAGCAACTCTGGGGATTTACAAATTCATACCTTTGTAGATGCCAGTATCAACGCTTACGCAGCAGCCGTCTTCCTACGAGCTGAAGAGAATGGTCAAGTACATTGCAGCCTAGTGGCGTCCAAAACAAGAGTTGCCCCGTTGAAGCCTGTCTCGATACCTCGCATGGAACTGATGGCTGCAGTTTTGGGTTTGAGGCTAACCAAATGTATTGAGACGGAAATGTCAGTGCGCGTCAAGAAGCGCGTGTATTGGACCGACTCAAAGGACGTCCTATGGTGGATCCGATCCGACGCTCGCAAATTCCAACAATTTGTGGCACTGCGAATAGGCGAGATTCTAGAAGGGTCCGAGGTGGACAGTTGGAGATGGGTCCCATCGGCGCAAAACGTGGCAGACGACGGTACCAAATGGAACAGGACGCCCGAAATTAATGTTTCCAACAGGTGGTTCAACGGGCCATCCTTTTTGTACCAAGACGACTCGCAATGGCCACAAACGGATATCGACTACAAGCAGCGTGGTCACCTGATACTGCAACACGAAGAAATACAGTCGCAGCACATTTCGCCACTCAGCTGTATTTCACCTGACCCTACGAGATTCAGCAAAATTGAGAAATTGAGAGCCGTTCAAATACGTATACTGGATTTCCTGCGATCTGTTACCAAGAAGAGTCCCGGCGCCGTATTGAAGAGTCTGCTTGAACTAAAGCGGAGCGAAATGGATGTCATCTTGATACGAGTTTGCCAGGAACAGGAGTTCTTCAACGAGTTCAAGTGCTTGAAATCAGAACGTGGAACTGTGGAACGAAAAAGTTCAATATTTAAATGCTCCCCTTATATAGACGAGATGGGCATCCTGCGTATTAAGGGGAGAATCGACATAATAGAAGGAGTCGAGATCAACGTGAAGCGTCCTATCATTCTACCAAGACGACACCGGTTGACATATCTGATGGTCGAATCGTATCATCGGCGATACCATCACCTGCACGACGAGATTGTGGTCAATGAGCTTCGACAACGATTCTGGATTTTCGGTCTGAGAGCCTTAGTGAGAGAGGTCTCTTCTGCTTGCCATGCGTGCAAGATACGACGTGCCCGACCCGAACCACCAGAAATGGGAAATCTGCCACAGGAACGCCTGTCACCGCACACACCGCCGTTCACATACACGGGTGTGGACTACTTTGGGCCCATTGATATCATCGTTGGACGACGACATGAGAAGCGCTGGGGAGTCCTGTTTACATGCCTCACCATGCGTGCCGTGCACCTAGAGATTGCAACGTCGCTGTCTACAGACTCGTTCCTATGCGTTTTGAAGTCATTCGTATCGAGACGTGGTTGCCCGCGCCGTATGATGTCTGACAATGGAACCAACTTTCGTGGAGCAAGCAGAATATTAAAAGCCGAAGTGGAACGCATATCGACTCGAGAAGTGGAGCAACGATACCCAGAAATGGAATTTGTTTTCATTCCGCCAGGATCTCCGCACATGGGCGGTGCCTGGGAAAGATTGGTACGCTCAACGAAATCCATCCTGTCTGAAATTCTGCCGTCTGATGGTCTACGAGAAGAAATACTGCGTGCAGCTTTGGCCGACGTTGAGTGCACTATAAATTCGCGGCCGCTTACATATGTACCATTGGAGTCACCGGAGTCAGAGGCGCTCACACCGAATCACTTTTTGCTGGGCCACTCCAGCGGATTGCGTGAAAAAGGCTCCGAAGCTCAGAGCGGCGCTATGCTAGCAAAAGGTTTCCGAGTTGCAAGCTAATTAGCGGACCAATTCTGGAAAAGATGGCTGAGGGAGTATTTACCCACGCTTACACGTCGCACAAAATGGTTTCAGCCGTCGCCCGATCCGATTGCTGTAGATGACATCGTAGTTGTTGTGGACGAGAATAGCAAAAGAAACAGCTGGCCTAAAGGAGTTGTTCTAGATGTTCATCGATCAAGAGACGGTCAGGTTCGAAGCGCCGTAGTGCGCACTATGGAAGGAGTCCTGACTCGCCCCGCCGTAAAGCTAGCCAAATTAGATTTGAGAGTTGGTAATACACAGCGCGAATGCTAGTGAATTACGGGGTGGGGAATGTTGGCGGGCGAGCTAAAATTTCTAGCAGGCACTAAGCGTCAAATTTTCTACTGGGCACTTATTATCGCCAATTCCTTACTGCCTACTGGAAGTTTACCGTTTAAGTCATATATTCATCTCGCTCGCACTTACATGCGAATGATCAATGCGTGCAGCTGCACATTTTTCTTCGTCTGTAAGTCACTTGAAATTTGCACATTGGCCCAAGCAGAGGCACAATTTTGTAAATTGGGATTAAAGTGTGCGCGAAGCACGAATGTAAGTAAGAAAATTGAATAATTGTGAAACTTTATACATATTACAAATACTGAACTGTGAAAATAAAGATTTCAGCTGACCCACTACAATTGTTTGGTTGTTTTCGGTGGTGGACTGCTAGGAATTCGGGCAAGCACACAACGGCACGGGTCCGGTGCCAA
>JBAMBK010001059.1:0-24976 GCA_037043435.1 Drosophila suboccidentalis
GTGTGATTGGAATTCACAAGGATCTGCCGATACATCTTTGTGATGTCAGCATTGAAGACGTATCGATAGAAACGCCACTTCAGGATTTGTATTGTCAAATCCGCTTGGAGAACGGGACCTGGATAAAGGACATCGTTCAAACTCTTGCCGTTTGACGACAGACTGGAGGCGTTGAAAACAACGCGAAGCTTTGTGGTGGTGCTGTCTGGCTTGTAGACGGCATGATGTGGGAGATAAAAATTGTCGGAACGATTAGTGGAAGGGACTGGTTTCATATGACCCAAGTCCAAATACTCCTGGATCACCGAGTCGTACTGCTCTTTGAGGAGAGCGTTTTTGCTTAAACGACTCTCATTTCTAAGGAATTGAGCTAGCGCGATGGACCTTGAATGTCCCAAGTCTATGTGATCAGGATCCTTGAAAGGTAGGTGACAACGTATCTGCCATTCTCAGAACGTGTGGTCGACTTTGAATATCTTCTCACACAAGATGTCGGATTCCTTTACCAGCTTGACTGGTATATCCTCCACCTCCCAAAATTTTGTGAGAAGTTTCTCTAATCTCGCTTCAGGATTTAATGAAATTCGAGTAGAGAACGACGATATGGATTTGGCACTGGATTTTGAAACGGGGCCGGTGATGGTCCAGCCGAAAATCGTTTCTTGACCAAGGAGAGTGCCGCAAATGTTTGGATGGGAGCCTTTCAGTAAAATGGAAGGAAGGATATCAGCGCCCAAGAGCACGTCTATCGGTGAGCTCCTATAGAAATGTGGATCAGCAAACTCCAGATTTGGAAGACCTTCTAAAGCACTTTGTGGAATAGTGCAGGAGGGCAGATTTCCTGCCAGCTTTGGAAGGACGTACGCTGATGTTTCGATTTGAAGTCTTGGTTTCACTGGAGAGCCAATATGGAATTGGCAAAGCTTCTGGGGCTGAGCAGCAATGGCTTCATTGAGCCCTGATGCTTGCGCGTCAACTGGCTGATATGGAACTTGAATCTTTTTAAATAGACGCTCAGAAATAAAGGTTGCTTCTGAACCAGAATCGATCAGGGCTAGCGCTGTATACTTAGTGCCTCTGTGACACACATGTATGACAGCTGTTCCTAGGAGAACGCTATGCGTGCTTGCAGAAAAGTAGTTTTGAACAGTGGCTAGCGGTTGATTGGAAGTGGTCCCTTGCAGGTATGACAGTTAAGCGCACTTGTGCATTCTCTTAATTGATGCCCTCTGGCAAAACAGTTTAAACAGAGATTGTGCTGTTTTATCGTGTTGGAACGCTCGTTAACAGTCATCTTAAGGAATTTTGGACATAACCGAATGGGGTGGTTCTCCTTGGAACACAATTTGCAAGTCTGAACCTTTGCGTTCACTTTAGCTTCAAAGGAGTTCACCTTCTTGGAAACAGGCTCTTTCCGAGCTGGATTACCTTGAAGGTGTGAAGTTGAGGATGAGATTACGTCCTCAATCCTTTCTAGTGTGCGATAACGCTCAAAAAAGAAAGTGTTAAAATCCTCCCATGTCGGAAGATCCATTTGGTTTTGGATACTCTGTTCCCAAAGGGCTAGAGTTTTCTTTGGAAGCTTTGACGAAAACATAAAAACTAAAATGCTATTCGAGAACGGAGACTCACTGTAAACGTCGGACTGTTCCAGAGCCGTTAGGCACCCTTGGATGGTGCTCTGCATATCTTTGATTGCAGCTCCGGACTCGTGGGAAATGGATTGCACACTGAACAGTATTTTCAACTGATTCGTGACCAAAAGTTTCTTATTTTCGAAGTTGTCACTCAATGCTCTCCAAGCTGACGCGAAGCCCTCATTAGTGAGCGGAGATTTGACCACGATTTTTCTTGCCTCGCCACTAGTTTTGGAAGTCAGGTGAAAAAGTTTCTCAACTGGGGTCAGACTTGGATTGTTTACATAAATCGCAGTGAAAATATCTCGGAAAGTGGGCCATTTCAGATAGTCTCCATCAAAGACTTCTGTTTCAACTGGAGGCAGACGCCAGCCTCTTGGCTGATAGGAAGCTGTCTGAGGCGGAATCTGGACTGTTGCGTTTTCAATTTGTTCGCCCAGTGATGCAGCACAACGCTCATAAACGGCATAACAATAGGAGTATTTGGCATGAATTGTGCCATAATCAGGATCATCGCTGGGCCCCGATTCAGAAAAAACTCTGGAGCAGCGTTGGAATTCTTGAGACACCCTGTCCCACATGCTCCGTATTTCTTCTAGACGAACTTTCAATGTGTGTAGCGAAACTCCTGTGTTGGAATTGAATTGAGTCTCCAGTTGACTCATTCTATCTGTCATCGTAATAAAGTTGGCTAATGCGGACATCCTGTTGTTTTCTCTCTGCTGACTGGTGGATCGAGTGAGTCTAGTATCGGGTGGTAAAAGTGTCTTCTCTGGCACGTTCTTCTCCTTAGGTGCGCTCGAAGTGGCACGCGGTTCCTTTTCGTCACCTGGCATAATAGGCCTTCAAAAGAATCAACGAAAACGACTCGAACGTGATAAAAAAAACTCGAGGATGCAAGTGGAATTACAGGAAACGATAATGGAATGTGCCCAGCGGAGACCCAATTTTTGTTTGGATATTTACTAATATTTTTATCGATACCAATTCTTTTTATTTTTGTAAGAGAAGACTTGCGTCTGCAGTGGAAACGTTACAACGATATTGAGACGAGGAGTAAATATATTTCTGTTCGGGTGACAGCTAATATATATATTTCTTGATAAAATTCGAATTTTTTTTTTAAAAATAAAATAAATATTTTTCTCACAAAAATAAAGAAAAATATCGAATAAGTGGAAGTGGATGCGTCCGCAGTGGAAACTCTATATTAATCGGATAATGTGTGCAAGGAAAAAACTGGAATTATTGAATGATAATTCGAATAAGCAATATCCAATGTAATTATCACTCAATATATTCAACTATCGATAAACGTGGATGCGTGCTATCGAAGTTGACTGCAACACGTTAACACTGCGAAGAAAAAATAATATCACCGTTCTTATTTTTATTATTATTTTGAAGAGCGTAAATTAATCGCCACAAGTGTCACTCAGTAATGTGCAAAAGCAAAAGAAGTGTTTCTATTTCATTCGTTCCAAGATCATGAAGTTGTTACCCAAGTGATATCGGTAATCGACTATGTATGTACATATGTATGTCTCAGCAATGCAAAAGGTAAATAAATAATTACCAAAAAGAGAATAATAGTTTAATGTTGAACAGAAATGTGTTTGTGTTGTGAAATATAAAAATTCCGCTGTAGTGACAGTCAAAAGTCGATGGATCCGATGTGTGTTTGCTTATTGTAGTGAAGATCGTCTTCGCTTGTGTGTGTAAATATGTATGTTTGCATGTGTTGCGGGGGCGGGTTTTGTGTTTATTTGCAATTAAATTGCAAACCAAAAGAGATGGCTAACATCCCTCAGGAGTGTTCTACCTCCCCCTGAAACCTTAACAATATTTCCTTTACGCTCTAAGACCTGATATTCGGTTACATCAAAATTCGGTGTCAATTTACTAGGAAATATTACATTCTTCATTAACACCTGATCTCCTACCTGAATATCTATATCCTTTGCCCCTCTCTTCTTATCAGCATTTATTTTCCCCTTGTGCTTCTGAGCGCAGTCATTATCTTTTTCAAATGAATCGGTGAACTCCCCAACCACGTCTTGCACATTAGGGATTTTATCCCGAATCATTCGATTGAACATTAATTCTGATGGGGCTGTCCCAGTAGTACCATGAGGAGTGACGTTGTGCATTAAAATAAACTCCTGAATCTCCTGTTCAAAATTATTTTTGTTTAAGTATGCGATCTTTAACCTCTTAACTAAAGACTTGTTCATGTTTTCTACCTCACCATTGGCCTGAGGCCAATATGGCGGAGTTCTTATTAGGGTAATGCCACTCGATCTGCAGTATTCCTCAAACATCGCACTAACGTATTGTTTGCCGTTATCTGTCCTTATGTACTTAGGGAAACCTAATCGGCAGAATATTTCCTTCATTACCCCAATGATAGCTGCTGAAGATATTGACTGTAGAAACTTCAGCTCCATGTATCTTGAAAAATAGTCTATGAAGACGAGAACATATTTCCCATTTGGCAATGGGCCCAATAAATCACTGGCTATTGAATTCCAGGGGCTAGTCGGGAAAGATGTTCTCTGCATTGGAGCTGGACCCAAAGGTTGTGATACCACTAAACAGTCTCGACAGGATTTTACGAAGCTTTCCGCATCCCGGTCAATTCGCGGCCACCACACCTTAGACCTTAAACGGCGTTTCATCGCTGATTCCCCTGGATGTCCTTCGTGAGCTAGCTCCAACACCCTTTGGCGAAGTGTTGTCGGGATAATTAGTCGTGTTCCTCGTAGAAGGATATTCCCTAGCATTGAGAGCTCGTACCGAAAAGGGTAAAAGCTGTTGGATGTACGGGAATCCCAAGTGTCAGTATCCAGACAGGAGATGGCGTCAATAATTTCCTCATCACGATCATTTTCTTGAGATATGTCCGATATATTCAACGCTGCAGGAACCGAATGTTCGATAACCCGAAAGATATTATTCTCATCATTTTGCCATGAGGAGTTTGTTGGTGTCAATTCACAGAGTCGGGACAGGGCATCTGAAATATTTTCTTTCCCAGCCTTATATATGACTTTGAACTTGAATGTTTGTAGACGTAAGAGCCATCTTTCTATTCGAGCTGGAGGCTTCGAAGTTGGCTTGAATATTGTTTCCAGCGGTTTGTGATCCGTTACCAGTTCAAATTCCAGTCCTGCCAGGTAGAAGTAAAATTTCTCGACCGCCCACACCAACGCCAGACTTTCCTTCTCAGTCTGAGAGTACCTCTTTTCAACGTCCGATAAGCTCCGGCTGGCAAACGAGATTATTTTTAATTCATTGTCCCCCGTGAACTGCAATAATACGGCTCCAAGAGCGACGGGACTGGCGTCGGCAATCAAACGTGTTTTGTTATTGGGGTCGAAATAGGCCAGATTTGGTATTTTGGCCAAATGAGATTTAAGGTCCTCAAAAGCTCTTTTCTCTGTTTCACCCCAATCGAATTTGCAGTCTTTTTTCAGCAACCGCCTTAATGGCTCGGTACGATTGGCTAAATCCGGTATGCATTTTCCCACGTAGGTGACAAGACCCAAAAAACTCCGAGTCTCCTCCTTATTTTTGGGATCCCTGAATGAGAGTATTGTTGCTACTTTTTCCGGATCAACCTCAATGCCTCTATCTGACAAGACATGGTCTAGGAATTTAACTTCATGTGTCTTCCAAACACATTTGTCGTCATTCAAGAAAACATTATTCTCGTCCAATATATTTTTGATCTTCTTGACAGCATTATCGTGATCACTTTCATTGATTCCAAATATGATGATATCATCAATGTAATTCAGGACATTAGAACATGGTGCCAGCAGCTCCTCCAGTCTTCGTTGGAAGATTTCGGGTGCGGAGTTAACTCCGAACATTAATCGTTTATATCGGAACAACCCACGAGGGGTTATGAACGTCGTTATGGCCCTGCTAGCTTCGTCAAGTTCCAGTTGATGGTATGCATATTTGAGGTCCAGACGAGAAAAATATTTTGCACCTCTAAGCTTGGTCATGAATGTCTCGAACACGGGTAATGGATAGTTCTCCCTTAAAATTGCTCTATTGGCTAGTCTCATATCGATGCATATTCGAAGATCCCCATTTTCTTTAAAAGCTATGACCATGGGTGAGATCCAAGGCGAATGACCCATCACTGGTTCAATAATGTCAAGGGCAAGGGCTTCCTCCAGTTTGGCAATAACCTTATCCTCCAAAGCAATCGGTATACGCCTCATTGGTTGCTGGATTGGCTTTATATCTGGATCAATAGATAATTTGACTGGTAATCCTTTCCATTTTGGAAATGGAGATGCGTTCTCTATTTTATGGACTTCCAGTCCGAGTCGCAATACCTTCAATTTGATTGCTGTTTCCTTGCCCAATAGTGATTGTTTTCCGTTTTCGATAACAAAAAATGGAGCAATCACTTCGGGGTTACGACCAACAGATATAGGTGCATCAAAAACACAAATTACCTGCAGTAATTTGTCTGAAGCGTATCCTCTGAAATGGTTGGAAGTGTTTGGTCGGACGTTGAAGATTGTTGCTTTTTGATATTGCAAGATTGACCAATCTTTCGGGCTTATGAGGTTAAATCGAGACCCCGAGTCAATTATCATGGAAACTTCTCTGCCACCTACTTGACATTTGATTATTTCGTCTTCGTCATCACTTAAAATCTTAAAGCAATTTCTTCCAGGTTTCTTATCGTTTTCTTCCTCTACCCAACGCACGTTGGATCGCTGTCGTTTTGTAGTTTCAGTGTAATTTTCGCTTTTTCCTGATCGCTTCAAATTGGTTCTACACTTGAGTGCAAAATGACCTATCCGTGTGCACTTATTGCATTTTTGATTTACAGCCGGACAAGTATGACTATTATTATTATGGCCTTTCCGCCCACATCTGCCACACTCAACTTGCATATGGGATGACTTTATGTTTGTGGATGTCACCCTTTGTATTCCCTCTGAATTCAGATTTGGGCGCATTATTTCCGACTGCTTGGTGATTTCCTCCTCCATTTGACAGACATCAATGATTTCGGATAAATTATACTCCTTTTCCAAGAGTTTCCTCTTAATTTTGATGCCGGCCCATGTGTCAATGATTTTATCCTTCAAGCAAATCTCCTCAATCTCGGCTTTAGTCGATCCAAAATCGCATTTTTGAATCTGGTGACGCAGCCTTAATACAAACTTTGCAAACGTTTCGCCTTCTGTAGGAGAAAGGCTTCTAAACAGATGTCTCTCAAAAGTTGAATTTTGTTTTGGCGAGAAAAACGTATTTAACTTATCAATCAGAATTTGAAATACATCTGTCGGGTCATCTTTTGAAGTTGGTGTTATCACCGCTCCAGGCAATGAAAATGCCACCGTCTGCAATTGTGAACCACCAAGGTGCAACAACTTGTTCCTTTTCCGGGCAGGTGAAGTGATCTCTTCAGCTTCCACATATATTTGAAAAGCTCGTAGCCATTTCTCCCATTCAACGCGCAAAAGGGACTTCTCAATCACCTCGCATAGGAATGGCTTAATTACGTTTTCTGCCATCATTCTGGAGCGCTGAAAATTGAGCAAAAAAAAATTTTTTTTTTTATTTATTTGGCAAACTGCCTCTGACTTTGTCAGATCGTTATTACAAAATACTTTCACATATGCATATTCATACTATACATATTTATCAGCAAGTACTTAAAGTACAGCTCCTGACCCAAAGTCAGCTTATAATTCTTTTATTCGACTCGTACTTTTAGTACAGCCCCTGACTCTTGATCAGATCAACTAATAATCTTCGACTGTATAAACTTACAGACCCTGACCTTTGTCAGATAGTATATACTTTAGTTTGAAATATTCGGCTCGCGCTTTCAGTGCAGCCCCTGACCCTCGGTCAGATTGAAAATTAATTTTATTTCTTATTGCTCTCTCTTCTGTTTCTTTCTCTTTTTTTTTTATGCTGACAGCCATACCGAAACTCAAATGCATATATGTACATACATAGGTTTTAATTACGAAAGTACACTTTTCTCTTAAATCGAAAAGCGCTCTCTTCCTTTGTGATCTCTTATGCCCGCTAGTTCCTCTTTCCATTCTCTCCCCGCACTCCTCTCACTCACTCATCGATATGCGTTCACGTTTACCCGTTTATTCCAACGTCACATCCACGAACGAATGAAAGAAAGGATAAGAAGAGAGACGTACAAGAAAACTAACGGAACTGTTGCGAGATAACGCACACATTTTTTTTTCATCCACACAAAAGAAGGTTTTCTTTTTCACCGAGTTTTATTAGTCTAAAATTTAGACTCTAAATGTTCTTTTCTGTTGTTATTATTTTATTATTTCTTTTTCACTTAGGTTTACCTCGTCGCCAATGTAATAACTGGATACTTCGTGCACGTTTTATAGATCTTTTATTGAACACTTTAGTAATTAATAATGAATACAACATATGTTGTCCGCTCGCTTTGACAGTTCTAAAGCAACTGTCGCTCGTCTGCCCGATCGCCAATCGGTGAGCTTTGGTCCGTTTCAGTGTGGGAGAGTGCGTCGCTCTCAACTCCCTCTCGCACCGGTTCCCACAATGATTATTTATGATTTTTATTTTTTTCGCTCAAAATAAAACTCAAGAGTAATTTACGGCCTCTGGGTTAAATATTTTGCCAATATTATTTTTTATTCTTATAAATGGAACCTAAAGCTACCCCCCCGCATAACTTTTTTTTTCTAAAATTTTTTTTAAAAAAAATTGAATAATTTTATTATTATCTATTTCAAATGATTTTTATTTTTTTCGCTCAAAATAAAACTCAACAGTAATTTACGGCCTCTGGGTTAAATATTTTACACAAAAGCTGAAAATAAAAAAAAAACAAATAAATGTTGAGTTTTATTTCGAGCGAAAAAATAAAAATCAATTGAAATATATTACATAATAAATTAATTATTAAATTTTTTTTAAAAAAATTTTAGAAAAAAAAAATTATGCTGGGAGGTAGCTTTAGGTTCCATTTATAAGAATAAAAAATAATATTGGCAAAATATTTAACCCAGAGGCCGTAAATTACTCTTGAGTTTTATTTTGAGCGAAAAAAATAAAAATCATAAATAATCATTATTCTTGAGTTTTATTTTTTTTTGATCAAATATAATGATTACGGTCTAAGTTTTAAAAAATTACTCAAAAATAATTATTATCAGTGAAGAAAAAAGTAAAAATCATAAATAATCATTATTTTTGAGTTTTATTTTTTTTTTTATCAAAAATAATGATTACGGTTTAAGTTTTATAAAATTACTCAAAAATAATTATTATCACTAATCAAAATTGTTAAAAATTAAAATATAATCATTACTATGTAATTTTTATTATATAACTTATAATGATTACGGTCCCTGTAATTAACTATAAATAGCTAAAAAACTAATCCCATTATTAGTCAAGTTAATTACGCTATTAGGTTTTTATCCCAATAACTTGCACATATGTTAGACTCCTTGGTCCGTGTTTCAAGACGGGTCCCGAAGGTATCCTGAATCTTTCGCATTGTTAATCATACAAGTGCATATAATAAACATAAAAATCAATGATAATCATGCCATTATATAATTCCGAAAAATTAACGCACTGTATTCATATAAATCTATCAGCACTTTATCAAATTTATGAAATTTATTTTGTGTTAAAATGCAAGCATTCTAATTTAAATAAACTATTTTCTTAAATTTTTTGATAAATTTATGATACTAATAGATTACAATGTCCTTATATGGAAAAAATGCACACTATTATTATAATATTGTTTAAATATTACAACTCTAATGATGAATTTTCCATAACGGATATTCAGGTTCATCGGGCTTAACCTCTAAGCAGTTTCACGTACTATTTAACTCTCTATTCAGAGTTCTTTTCAACTTTCCCTCACGGTACTTGTTTACTATCGGTCTCATGGTTATATTTAGTTTTAGATGGAGTTTACCACCCACTTAGTGCTGCACTATCAAGCAACACGACTCTTTGGAAACACCATCTAATAATCATTAACGTTATACGGGCCTGGCACCCTCTATGGGTAAATGGCCTCATTTAAGAAGGACTTAAATCGTTAATTTCTCATACTAGAATATTGATGTTCCATACACTGCATCTCACATTTGCCATATAGACAAAGTGACTTAGTGCTGAACTGATTTCTTTTCGCTCGCCGCTACTAAGAAAATCCTTGTTAGTTTCTTTTCCTCCCCTAATTAATATGCTTAAATTCAGGGGGTAGTCCCATATGAGTTGAGGTTGTATAATTATGTTATTTGTTTTATTAATAAAAACATGATGTTTAAATTAATAATTTGAAATTTACTATTATTTTGAAGTTCCATAATATTCTAAATTTTTATTCTTTATCATATCATTAATAAGAGGCAATTCTAGTTAAAAAATATTTTTTTATGCTAGACATTCCTCAGTATTATTTGAATTGAATAAAGAAAATATAATTCTTCAATTTTCTCATACAAATATATACAAAATGAGAGGCATAGTAATTTCATTATATTTTAATATTATGAATATATTATATATAAAGTTTTGCAACCTTATACATATATTATCCAATAATATACCATATGCTTAAAATTCCGAAAAATATTTTTTATACCTAAACAAATGTTGCGAAATGTCTTAGTTTTACATAATCGATGAAAATACGGTATTTTCTCATTTTATATACTTGACATATTGTATAATGATCGATATATGCAAAGCGTTAACCTATAATAGGTTGTAACGAAGCTTTCCCAGCCGGGGTCGGCGTCTCAGTCCGGCCAGGGTCTGTTACAGAAAATTTGTAATCGTCTGGGACGGCTGGAATGAGCGGCGAAAACGTCAGAGGGTATGCGGACGCTCTCGCTCGAAGATCGGCTGAAAATGGCCCCTGCGCGAGCCCAAGAGTGGCCCAGGAGGACGAGGAAGGGACTCCCGAAACCCGTTGCGTCCTCCTCATCGTACCTCCTGAGCCCCTCGGTTTCGGATTTGAACACGAGATGCCCCTTTCCGGCGGCGCTGGGCAGTGCACCCCGGAATAAGAACCGGAACAGACCGAGATCTCATGCCGGGGATGCCCCAGCGCCGTCCAGACCCGGCCGCCTGGTCAGATCCGTGGACAGAAAACGGAACAGACCGAAATTCCATCCACGAACCGGATCCAGGTGTCCCCAGGCCTGATCCCCGGAGAGGATTCAAGAATAGAGAACGGAACAGACCGAAACTCTATTCCCGAACCGCCCCCGGAGTACCAGGTCCGACCGGTCGGTGCGATCCCGCGTCCGCCTCCTAGGGCTCGTCGACCATGATGCGGGTCCAAGAGTCAGGCACGGAGTCGTCCCCTCCGGCGCCGCTGGGTGGTCCTCCCAGGAATGAGAAACGGAACAGACCGAAATCTCATTCCGGGGATGCCCCAGCGCCGTCCAGACCCGGCCGCCTGGTCAGATCCGTGGACAGAAAACGGAACAGACCGAAATTCTATCCACGAACCGGGTCCAGGTGTTTCCAGGCCTGATCCCCGGAGAGGATTCAAGAATGGAAAACGGAACAGACCGAAATTCCATTCCTGAATCATCCCCGGAGCACCAGGCCCGGCCGTTCGGTTCGACCCTGCGCCCGTCTCCCGTGGCCCGCATCAGGTTTCCTGAAATCTTGCTGAAATGAAAGACAACATAAAAAAAATACCAAAAAAACCACATGCCACTATCGTCACAAAACTTTACCCATGCTTTATTGGGTTTTATTCTTTAGTTCACATCTGATATTTTGCCACACGGTCGGAAGAAAACAGGTTACTGCTCCAGAGGCGGAGCCAAGAAAAGAGGGAGACACAAAGATGATGACCGGCTTACCCACTGCTTGTGTGCAGGATTTTTCTTGTTGCTGCGTTTCTTATCCGCAAGTGGCTCCTTGCACTCACACTTCGCGTGTGGTCGTCACGCTGCCGGCTGTCTGCCGTGGACCTCAGGAGGGATTTCCCTCACTGAGTGGTTTGCCGGGGCTGTTGCCTAGCGGATGGCTGCACGCTGGTATGCACACACCCAAAGGTGCTGCGGCTAGTAGCGCTGCGCTGCGCTGTGTGGCTGCAGTTGTGGCCGCGTGTCGGCGGCTAGCTGCACGCCTGCACACACACACGTACACCTAAATGTGCTGCTGCTGGTGGCGCTGCGCTGCGCTCACACACACACCCGCACGCAAATGTGGTTGCTGGTTGTTGTTGCTGTTGTTGCGGCTGCCGTTGTACACACAGGCACGCACACCCACACACGCCACATCAGCAATATCAGCAGCAACAGTAGCACTGGAGCGACAGCAGCACAGCAGCAGCAGCAGCACAGCAGCAGCACAGCAGCAGCACAGCAGCAGCACAGCAGCAGCAGCACACCAGCAACAGCAGCATCAACAGTATCTCAGTAACGACAATAACACATCAGCAGCAGCACAGTAGCAACGGTAGCAACAACACCGCTGCAACAACAGCACAGTAGCAATAGCAGCCCAGTAGCAGCTGCAGCACAGCATCAACATGCAGCAACTCCGCTGCAACACAGCAGCATCACAACAGCAGCACTGCTGCAGCACAGCAACAACAGCAGCACTGCTGCAGCACAGCAGCACAGGAGCAACAGCAGCACCGAAGCACCGCAGCAACAGCAGCACCGCAACAACAGTAGCACAGTAGCAACAACAGCACATCAGCAGCAGCAGCTTAGGAGCAACGGTATCAACAACACCGCCGCAACAGCAGCACAGTAGCAATAGCAGCTCAGTAGCAGCTGCAGCACAGCATCAACATGCAGCAACTCTGCTGCAACACAGCAGCATCACAACAGCAGCACTGCTGCAGCACAGCAGCAATAGCAGCACTGCTGCAGCACAGCAGCATAGGAGCGACAGCAGCACCGCAACAACAGTAGCACAGTAACAACAACAGCACATCAACAGCAGCAGCACAGTAACAACGGTAGCAACAACACTGCCGCAACAGCAGCACAGTAGCAATAGCAGCTCAGTAGCAGCAGCACAAAAACGGCAACTGAAACCCACGGAGCGTCTGAACTCACAATGAGCGGCTCCGTGGTCTGCGTCTGCGCTGTATCAGCCGGCAGTATCTATCCTGGCAGAAGGTAAAATGCACTAAAACAAAATCAGCAGGAATGTCTAGAATCAACAATACTACTCCAGGTGGCACCCACCATTGTGGAAATCCACCCGCGTCTCCGGACGCGGCTAGGGCACGGATTCTGGAGGCCCTACCTAACATTCCCCCCACCTCTGATACACCAGTGGCCCACTTGGCTGGTGTACCAGATATTGCGACAAGTGAACCAATATCAACACCATCAGCAGCAATAGCTGTCGCAGCAACAACATCAATGGAAGAGGAGTTGTCGGCTTTCCGAAAAAACTCTAGGCTTCAACGCACGCCCCCGTCGGGGGCTCACGCACCAGCCTCAGCCCCGCCCATCATGCAGCCGAAGATCTTCACCTTCGACGCCATGGCAGCAAATGAAGATGACTCCACGCCGAAACGGGCAAGAAACGTTATGAGTCCCACCGACCAGTCTCAACCTCCTAAGAAGCCAAGAGCTAAGGCACCAATCTCGGAGATAGAAGAGTTAGGCGTGATTCTGGACGACCTCCTCTTCAAAGTCAACGAGAGCAAGGTTCGTAGCATTAACCAGGCGATGAAGAACATGTTCGCAAGAATGAAGGAGTTGCAAGCAGCCGTGCACTCACAAATAATTGCAGACAAACAGGAGGTAACTTGCGTGGAGCCTGCAAGCACGAAGACATGTGAAATGGCCGACAAAAGGCAGCAGACATCCCCCGTTTGCGGAAAAACTGAAAGGAGCCAACAAACGTCTCCTGCACCCCCAGCGGAGAGAGACAAACAGTCCCAGCCTAATCCTGTGTTGCCAACCAGGAAAAGGCAACAACTGAAATCCCAAAACCAAACAAGCGGACGATCAGGCACTACACCAAAGCCTAATTCGCAAGCCCGAGGGTCGAATGGGAATGCCTGCGACGGATCCGCTGCATCCAGCTCTAAGCAGAAGCACCAAAATCTGTCCAAGCCTTCGACACAACCCCCTGCTGAGTCAAAGGTACAAGGAAGCCAGAAGTGGACGGAAGTGATAGGAAAGCACGCGAGACGCAAGGATAGGAAACGGCCAGACGCTATCATTGTAAAGTGCTCGGAAGCAACCCCCTATTCTGAGGTCCTCAAGATGGTTAAGGCCGCGCCCAATCTGCAGGACATGAAAGGCAGCGTGAAGACCATCAGAAAGTCTGCATCTGGAGAGCTTATCCTGAGAATGCAGCGCACCTCTGATCCAGCAACCGAGCGTCTACATTCGGCGCTATCTGAAGTGTTGTCTGGCAAAGCGCTAGTTAAGACAATGCAAGAGACGGTCCAAGTAGAGGTGCTTGACATCGATGAGTCAACGACAGCGGAAGAGGTACTAACTGCACTTTTCGCCTCTCTAGAGTGCGATATACCTGTGGCAGCAACGCCAGCTCTGAGGAAGGCCTACGGTGGAACACAAATAGCGACACTGGCGCTACAACCCTCCATCGCTAGCAAACTGCTCGAGAGCGGAAAGGTCCGCATAGGATGGGTGGTGTGTCGCATACGGCGCAAAATCGACCCAAAACGATGCTTCAAGTGTATGGGACTTGGACACACTTCCACAAGATGCAGGAGCCAGCAAGCCGTCTCCAAGGAAACCTGCTTTAGGTGCGCAGGAATTGGACATACCTCCAGGGAGTGCCGAAACCAGCCGAAGTGCCTTCTCTGCATCAGACAGGGGGCAAATTCGACGCAATCCGCGCACTCAGTCCTGAGCAGAGCTTGTCCGGAATACAGGAAGGCATTCAAAGCCTTAAAAGATGGTTAAGCTCCTGCAGCTTAACCTTAATCATTGCAGAGCGGCCCAGGACCTGCTCTCGCAGACGATACGGGAGGAGCAGATTGACGTTGCCGTACTTAGCGAGCCATATACGGCGAAACAGGAGGGAGAATGGCACCAAAGCACGGATGGGAAAGCAGCGATATGGAGTTGTGGGCAACCGCCATGCCAGCTTACACAACGCCTTGCTCGCAATGGCTTCGCTAGAGCAAAATGCGGAGATATCTTTGTATACAGCTGCTACATAGCGCCTAGCGTGCCCCTGACGGAATACGAAGCAATCATCGATGATATTGCGCAAGATGCTCGTGGCAAAGCATCTGTCATCATCGCTGGCGATTTCAACGCATGGGCCACCGAGTGGGGGAGTAAGTCAACAACTCCAAGGGGATCAACTCTTCTGGACACGTTCGCATCCCTCCAAGTATGCCTCCTCAACACCGGAACAAAGAGCACATTTAGCAAGGCTGGTCGAGAGTCGATCATCGACGTAACGTTTGCGAGCCCGTTACTCGCCCGTGACTCTAAATGGTGTGTGTCAGACATATACACTCACAGCGATCACCTGGCTGTCCTGACAACGCTAGCTCCCTCGGGATCCCATTCGGCAAGGGCATTCATACACGAGAGCTACAAGACAGAATCCCTGGACATGGACTGTCTTCTCAGCATGGTGAGTGGTCTCAGCGTACGTGGAGACGCGAATAGTTCGGCTGAGGCAGTGGCAGATGGCATTTCCGCCGCATGCAATGCTTCGATGGCGAAGGTACGCAGAGGAGGAAACCGACATCGTCCAGTTGCTTGGTGGAATGTCGAGATAGCCAAGGCCAGAAAGGAATGCCATGCGGCAAGGCGCAGGTGTCAAAGAGTGCGATCGTCACCCCTGCACGACTTATACGACACGGTCTTCAAAGAGAAAAGGAGAGAACTAAAGGAAGCGATCAAGCGCAGCAAGGCCAGACACTTTCAAGAGCTTTGTGATGCCGCAGATTCGCAACCATTTGGAGCTGCATACAAACTGGTCATGAGGAAGCTGTGCAGACAGCCGATACCTACTCGCCCACACCAGCTCGGCCAAATAGTCCACACCCTCTTTCCTCGGCAGCCCCACGTACAGCATACTGGATCTCTAATCCTGCAAGACGACGAATTTGTCCCAACAAACAGCGAGGAGGTCCTGATCACGACAGCGAAAGTGAAAGCAGGAAAAGCTCCGGGGCCAGATGGCATCCCTAACGGCGTCCTAAAGACCATTATCGCAGCGCACCCAGAAGTCTTCACATGTCTTTTTAATCAATGCCTAAAGGAAGGTACGGTGCCTCGTAGATGGAAAATTCAGAGGCTCGTTCTCATCCCGAAACCAGGGAAAGACCCTGATGATCCTTCCTCATATCGACCCTTGTGTATGCTGGACACCATCGGAAAGATATTCGAGAGGATACTATGCAATAGACTGGAGCGAGAGCTAGCCGATATGAATGGCCTCTCGGAACATCAATTCGGGTTCAGGAAACACCGCAGCACGACGGACGCCATCAGCGCAGTTGTTGATATAGCCAGAGGAGCAATCCAGGGCACTCGGTGGGCTGGAGGCACCAAGCGCTACTGCCTCGTCTGCACGCTGGACGTTAAAAACGCCTTTAACTCGGCTAGCTGGGCACACATTCTTGCGGCTCTAAGAAGCAGAGGCATCTCGGCGTACCTTATACAGCTGATTGCAGATTATTTCCGCGATAGGGTCCTGCTATACGAGACCGACGAAGGACAGAGGCAGTACAGCGTCACCGGAGGAGTCCCGCAGGGCTCAGTCCTCGGGCCTCTGTTATGGAACGTCATGTACGACGGAGTACTACGTATTCGCCTCCCCGAAGGAAACCACTTAATCGGCTTTGCAGACGACATCGCCTTGGTAACGGTTGGCAAGAAGCTGGAGGAGACGTCAGCGAATTGCAGCGCAGCGGCCGACAGGGTGATCGAGTGGCTGACGCAGAACGGACTTGATCTGGCTGAACAGAAATCCGAAGCCGTTCTTATCAGTAGCAGGAAAAGAGTGGAGACGACAATAGTAAGGATCGGTACCACAGCCATATCGTCTAAACCAGCCATCAGGTACCTGGGTGTCATGATAGACCATAGGCTATCGTTCAAGGAGCACCTAGCATACGCCAGCTGCAAGGCGGCCACAACAACATCGGCCATTAGCCGAATAATGGCCAACTGCAGAGGCCCAAAACAACGGAGTAGAAGACTCATAGCCGGCGTGGTCACCTCCACAATCATGTACGGCTGCGCAGTGTGGGCAGCGGCAATGCAGGTACCTTCCTATAGTCGAGGATGCAATTCCAGCTATAGGCGGTGCGCTCTCCGGGTCGCCTCGTGCTTCGAACTGTGTCGGAAGATGCTGCTTTGGTCGTAGCAGAAATGATACCCCTCGGACTGCTAGCAGCGGAACGGCAGACCGGCACGCTGGTTAACAGAGCACTGCGGGAGGAGACAATCTCGAGATGGCAATACAAATGGGAGCAGGCGAGCAGCGGCAGGTGGACGCAAAGACTAATCCCCGAGCTGAAACCTTGGATAGAGCGCAGACATGGGCAGGTTGACTTCTACCTGGCCCAAGTATTGACCGGTCATGGATGTTTCAAAGCATACCTGTTCCGTTTTAAACATGAGCAAGACCCATACTGCGACCACTGCGGAGGGGGTGTCATAGAAGACGCGGAGCACTCCATATTCCACTGCCCGCTGTTCACACAGGAGCGGGAGCTTGCGGCAGGTCCCAACACCCCGCTGACGCCCAGAAACCTGGTAGCCACCATGATAGCATCAGAGCACGGATGGGCAGCCATATCAAACATGGCATCAAACATAATGAAGGAGCTGCGTCGACGAGAAAGGAGCCGACGAGAGGAAAGCCAAACGAGCGACTAGCATGCTAGCCTACATCCGTCTTCGCGAAGTGGTGCTGATCGGTAGTTCCGCGGGCACGGATCCCCCCCCCTTCCCTATTGTTATATAATGTTTAATGTTAAATATTATTAATTGTGTAATATTCCTAATAAAAAAAAAAAAAAAAAACACTCACATTCAAAGTGTATAAACACACCCACACACTCTCATTTCATGCACACATACCCACATACACACACATTCAAAGTGTACCCAGCAAACCATCGGAGTCCGCACGGTGCTCCATTAGGACTCCCTGTACGGTGCCTAACCCTCCTAGGGAGGCTCCGAAAAGTGTCCCAAAGGAGCATATCCGACGGAGAAAAGTGCCTTTTCGACATACATATGTATATGAAAAAAAGCGTCCTAGAATGCTCATTTAGATAACCCGCAAAGACTCCGTGCGGACTCCATTTTTACGTAATGGTTTTTAGAAAAGGACTCCTCAAATCATCCAAAGATAACCTTAATGGAGTGTTTTAGGATTGGTTTCGTACTCCGATAATGCTCCGAAGAGGAGTCCCTCTGGTCTCTCAAAATGCTAATAAATTCTATTTATAATTTTTAAGTAGTACATTTTTTTATTGAAAAAAATATTGTATTATATTATTAGTTTATTGAAAATGCATAATCCATGTTTCAAGAAATTAAAACTTATTTCTTCTTCTTGGAATGGCGTTCTTTACTTGTTTGGAAGCACTTGACGGTCGCTCGGCCAAGGTCTTTGTCAGAGCCAAGAAATTTTCTATTGTATGCACCTAAAAAATAATAATGTTAGTCAAAAATATTTTTTTTTTTCCGTTACTGTTTACCCCTAAATGCGTTAGTAACTGCCATAATGTCAATCGCTTAACTGTAAAGGAGAAGATTAAGTTATAATACAAATTAAATTAAGGTAATTACTTATTTCACCATTGTTTTCATTTTCGCCTGAATTGCGATTGGGTTCCAGAGAATTACTTAGTGGCATGTTTTTACGGTTTTAACAACAAAAAATGTTAGTTATTGAATATTTGATTTGAAAAAATGTTACTTTTACCATTGAGATCAGAAGGCGTCTTCTCTCCGTCACTTCCATCCAGAAACATTAATTAATTAATTTAATTTCTTTATTTCGATTCCTAGTGCTACAAGCTAACGCTTATTATTTAACGCACTAGTCACTATTACAATCATTGATTTAAAAATAATATTAAGATTAAACAATTACAAAAATATTACAATCATAGATTTAACGTAATATTAAGATTAACAAATTATAACAATTTAAACTTTAGTTTTCAGTTGTAAGATTAATTTTCATATTTGTTTACATTTTTGTTTACAATTCTAATTTTCTATAATCTATTGTGATACATGAATTATTACTTTTATTACTATTTTTAATTTTTGTATAATTTTTAAAATTTTAATTAATTAATTTAATTTATTTTATTTATGTCTAAATTTATATATTATATTTTCATGATTATCCTATTTTAGTTTTATTTTATGTATCTCTCAAAAATATTTTTAACTTGTCCCTAAAAACTGCTGCGCTACTTATTTTTCCTTGAAATTTTTCATTTTGTAATAATCACGGTGAAACGTTTTTCACAACCCGTACAACACGAATGAGATGAACAAAGCATAACACTTTTTACTCCTACTTCGGAATGCTCCGAAAACGCTCCTAAGAAGCAGGGACTGCAAATAAGAGTTATGAATGCTAATTTCAGCTAAAAAAAAAGCAATGTGAAGGAAGTATGCTACAGTAAAATGGTAAACACCAAAATTCCTATTTCAGCCGGAACTATTGATATGAGCCAAAAACTTCTATTTTCAATTTATAAAATATAAATCAAATTTAATTCTTATTTTTAATTTTTATTTAAAAAGTCACGAATAATCGTTAAAATTCATTTTTTAAATAAAAGTTGTGAAAAAACTCTTATTTCTGATTTTTTCAATAAAAATAAAAGTTAAGAGATATTTTTGATTTTTATTTTAAAAGTTACAAATAAGAGTTATTCCGTAACTTTTATTATAAAAATCAAAAAATAAAAGTTAAGTTGAATATCTTTTGAACCAATTTTTGTGTAACAATCAATATATGTCAATATTTAAAATAATTTGTTTGTTTTTACCAAATAGTCATAAATAATCTAAAAAAATCTAAAATAACTAGAAATAATCAGAAAAAATCAAAAATAATCCGAAATACACAGAAAGAATATTTTTGATTTTTTCTGATTATTTTTGAATAATCGTAATCCCCCAAAAAAACCTCTTTACGCGGTAAAAGTCTAGTGACGAAAACATTTCCATGCCACAAAATTTCTGATATCCAATTTTGTGACGAAATATAATTAATTTTTTATATATGTTAATTTATTATATACTAGGGGGCTCCGCCCCATGCTCGCTTCGCTCGCCAACCCCCGCTCGTTTATTATACCCCCAAAAAAACCTCTTTACGCGGTAAAAGTCTAGTGACGAAAACATTTCCATGCCACAAAATTTCTGATATCCAATTTTGTGACGAAATATATTAAATTTTTTATATATGCTAATTTATTATATACTAGGGGGCTCCGCCCCCTGCTCGCTTCGCTCGCCAACCCCCGCTCGTTTATTAAATATGCCCAAAAAAAAACAATTAATATACATAAAAAGTAAAAAAAAAACTTGGCACTCCGCACTTTGCGCAAAAAGCTTCAGCTTCTTTGCACCTAAAAAATAACTTTTTGCGCAGTGCCGAATGCCAATTTTTTTTTTTACTTTTTATGTATATTAATTTTTTTTTTTGGGCATATTTAATAAACGAGCGGGGGTTGGCGAGCGAAGCGAGCAGGGGGCGGAGCCCCCTAGTATATAATAAATTAGCATATATAAAAAATTTAATATATTTCGTCACAAAATTGGATATCAGAAATTTTGTGGCATGGAAATGTTTTCGTCACTAGACTTTTACCGCGTAAAGAGGTTTTTTTGGGGGATATCAGAAATTTTTGCATTTGTACAGACAGATATGTATTATTTATTAGAAAAGAGGAATTAAATTGCCTATATGTAAAATATTTTAAAGTGATTTAAAACGTAGATTTTTCTCAAATCGCCTATGAAATATTTTCCCACCTGTAGCTTTTTACCTATGTACTCCAGAAAAAATATATATTATATATGTATATTTATAAATAGATTTCGATCTTGCTGTAATCGCAATTATAAAATACTTTATCTGCCGCAAAAATAATTCACCACTTGCATGGAGAATATTTCCACATGCACTGCAAGCAGTGCAAGTAGTGTACATGCAGTAGTGCCAAGATAAAAGGTATATTCAGTTAACAGGTAATATCTTGCCCAAACGAATTTTGACAGATATATGTTATATGTCAAAAAACGCGGAATGGAATTGTCTTCAACATATACCATATTTAAAAGTGATTTGAAACACAGATTTTTCTTAAATCGCCAGAATGTGAGAAAAAATACCTTTTTTTACCTGTAGCTTTTTACCTGTGTTCTTCAGCAAAAAAGTTTACAGCTATGCTTAAAAGCCCTCCGAACTACCTTTTCAACGATATATAGAACACATCTGTAGCATCTATCGTTTGGATGCTATGAGGTTTTCAATTTTAGCGGTTTTTAGCGATTTCCCGCTAAACTAGCGATTTTTCGAAAAAGTCGTAGAACAAACGTCTCTAGATTTTTGAGCGGGAACAAGTCCTCATTCAAGCTTTTAAGCTAAATCAACGATTTAATCCATACAAACAAACAAACAAACAAACAAACAGACTGACTTTTCATCTCATTTTCGGAAGGCCCCTAAAAATTTCAAAATTAATTATCTTTTGAACCAGTAATCGGATTTTGATGATCGACCACCATGATAGCATCAGAACACGGATGGGCGGCCATATAAAACATGGCATCAAACATAATGAAGGAGCTGCGTCGACGAGAAAGGAGCCGACGAGTGGAAAGCCAAACGAGCGACTAGCATGCTAGCCTACATCCGTCCTCACGAAGTGGTGCTGATCGGTAGTTCCGCGGGCACGGATTCCCCCCCCTTCCCTATTGTTATATAATTAAATGTTTAATGTTAAATATTATTAATTGTGTAATATTCCTAATAAAAAAAAAAAAAAAAAACACTCACATTCAAAGTGTATAAACACACCCACACACTCTCATTTCATGCACACATACCCACATACACACACATTCAAAGTGTACCCAGCAAACCATCGGAGTCCGCACGGTGCTCCATTAGGACTCCCTGTACGGTGCCTAACCCTCCTAGGGAGGCTCCGAAAAGTGTCCCAAAGGAGCATATCCGACGGAGAAAAGTGCCTTTTCGACATACATATGTATATGAAAAAAAGCGTCCTAGAATGCTCATTTAGATAACCCGCAAAGACTCCGTGCGGACTCCATTTTTACGTAATGGTTTTTAGAAAAGGACTCCTCAAATCATCCAAAGATAACCTTAATGGAGTGTTTTAGGATTGGTTTCGTACTCCGATAATGCTCCGAAGAGGAGTCCCTCTGGTCTCTCAAAATGCTAATAAATTCTATTTATAATTTTTAAGTAGTACATTTTTTTATTGAAAAAAATATTGTATTATATTATTAGTTTATTGAAAATGCATAATCCATGTTTCAAGAAATTAAAACTTATTTCTTCTTCTTGGAATGGCGTTCTTTACTTGTTTGGAAGCACTTGACGGTCGCTCGGCCAAGGTCTTTGTCAGAGCCAAGAAATTTTCTATTGTATGCACCTAAAAAATAATAATTAGGGTATTCACTTGATTGTGGCAGCCTGGCACATGGCACATTTGTTAAACTTGAAACGTGAACAGCCCTTTTCGTTCCAAGTCTGCCCAGTCAGCTGTTTTTTGGTTTTACATTGAGATTACTCGTCATTTTTATTATTTTAGTTCAATAAATGTGCCTGATTTGAGCAAGATGCTTCGAAAAGCGCCAAGCATTTTTGTAATTAAAAGTAACAGAAGCTCTTCGTGAAATTTTAATAATTGAAGGTTTGTAAAATTCGTATAGAGAATTTGTTGCATTTTATCATATTTTATTATTAGTAGATGTATGCCGAGATCAGTTGCATTCTGAAATTGACCATATTTTGGATGACTTTATAGATGATGCCATGGCCATTAATTCTTGTCGTCGGAGTTAATATCGCGTCAGAGTCGAAGCTGCTTTAGGGTTCTCAAAGATGATATTGATGAAAGTTGGAAACTAACTATGGTGGTCACACTGAGGTTGAACCCAGTGGTGTACCCTGTTTGGCGTCAGAAAGCAAGAGAAAAGTTTTTGTGTAATTTAATATTTAAATAAACTCTAAGATATATATGTACATATATACATGATTGTAACTTATTTAAGCCGAGCTCTAGTTTTAGAATCCTCTCCTTTTGATCCAGCTGCTGTTGCTTATGCTTAAAGTCATTTTCAACCTTCCATTTATTTTCTTCCCTTTCCAACTTCAGTCTGCGCTCCTCTACCCCTTTGCTTCACGAAAAATGTATCAACCTGTTGCGTCCCTAAACAACTGTTGTCAAAACTTTCGCACTAATAAATGACAAAAATACTAAATTTCGATTGAAAATATCGACTATTAATCGTGTTTTTTATCATCTCTACATGGGCATATATGCCAGACTTTTCGTAGTCAAGGGTCTGGGTCTGACAACATGGCACGAAATTTTTCAGTACAAGTTGTTGTTGTGACGTTTGGGACATGTGCCATGTGCCAGGCTGCCACAGTCAAGTGAATACCCTAAATGTTAGTCAAAAATATTTTTTTTTTTTCCGTTACTGTTTACCCCTAAATGCGTTAGTAACTGCCATAATGTCAATCGCTTAACTGTAAAGGAGAAGATTAAGTTATAATACAAATTAAATTAAGGTAATTACTTATTTCACCATTGTTTTCATTTTCGCCTGAATTGCGATTGGGTTCCAGAGAATTACTTAGTGGCATGTTTTTACGGTTTTAACAACAAAAAATGTTAGTTATTGAATATTTGATTTGAAAAAATGTTACTTTTACCATTGAGATCAGAAGGCGTCTTCTCTCCGTCACTTCCATCCAGAAACATTAATTAATTAATTTAATTTCTTTATTTCGATTCCTAGTGCTACAAGCTAACGCTTATTATTTAACGCACTAGTCACTATTACAATCATTGATTTAAAAATAATATTAAGATTAAACAATTACAAAAATATTACAATCATAGATTTAACGTAATATTAAGATTAACAAATTATAACAATTTAAACTTTAGTTTTCAGTTGTAAGATTAATTTTCATATTTGTTTACATTTTTGTTTACAATTCTAATTTTCTATAATCTATTGTGATACATGAATTATTACTTTTATTACTATTTTTAATTTTTGTATAATTTTTAAAATTTTAATTAATTAATTTAATTTATTTTATTTATGTCTAAATTTATATATTATATTTTCATGATTATCCTATTTTAGTTTTATTTTATGTATCTCTCAAAAATATTTTTAACTTGTCCCTAAAAACTGCTGCGCTACTTATTTTTCCTTGAAATTTTTCATTTTGTAATAATCACGGTGAAACGTTTTTCACAACCCGTACAACACGAATGAGATGAACAAAGCATAACACTTTTTACTCCTACTTCGGAATGCTCCGAAAACGCTCCTAAGAAGCAGGGACTGCAAATAAGAGTTATGAATGCTAATTTCAGCTAAAAAAAAAGCAATGTGAAGGAAGTATGCTACAGTAAAATGGTAAACACCAAAATTCCTATTTCAGCCGGAACTATTGATATGAGCCAAAAACTTCTATTTTCAATTTATAAAATATAAATCAAATTTAATTCTTATTTTTAATTTTTATTTAAAAAGTCACGAATAATCGTTAAAATTCATTTTTTAAATAAAAGTTGTGAAAAAACTCTTATTTCTGATTTTTTCAATAAAAATAAAAGTTAAGAGATATTTTTGATTTTTATTTTAAAAGTTACAAATAAGAGTTATTCCGTAACTTTTATTATAAAAATCAAAAAATAAAAGTTAAGTTGAATATCTTTTGAACCAATTTTTGTGTAACAATCAATATATGTCAATATTTAAAATAATTTGTTTGTTTTTACCAAATAGTCATAAATAATCTAAAAAAATCTAAAATAACTAGAAATAATCAGAAAAAATCAAAAATAATCCGAAATACACAGAAAGAATATTTTTGATTTTTTCTGATTATTTTTGAATAATCGTAATCCCCCAAAAAAACCTCTTTACGCGGTAAAAGTCTAGTGACGAAAACATTTCCATGCCACAAAATTTCTGATATCCAATTTTGTGACGAAATATAATTAATTTTTTATATATGTTAATTTATTATATACTAGGGGGCTCCGCCCCATGCTCGCTTCGCTCGCCAACCCC